>JAIUZE010000918.1:0-93660 GCA_022085475.1 Heliosperma pusillum | reverse complement strand
GATGACATGATGACATACAAGATGCAAGTCTATACCAAAGAGGAAGAAAAATTGACTCGAGTATTCCAAATGTAATCAGGCTCATCAAGGTCTGTCAGACGCAGACAAGCGCAAACTCTGCAAGCTGATCGACTTCCAAAAGCTCTCACAAGAGGCGGGGGCACACGCAGCAACAAACGAGCGACTTCCTCTGCAGTCAATAGTACAAGTGCTCTACTTTGAGCAGTTAAGACTACGGAATGCGTTATCTTGCTCTTTCCCAGAAGAAGACCCTAAGCCCATGTTTCATTCATGGCGTGTCAATAGTGGAGCTCTAAGTGCATCAATGTCTCCCAAAGACAACTACGCATCATTAAGGAGAGAAAATCGAGAGCTCAAGCTTGAGCTGGCTCGCATGAGGATGAGACTAAGTGATCTGGAAAAGGACCATGTGTGTATGAAGAGGAATATGGAGAAATCCGGTTCCCGTAAATTTATGAGCTCTTTCTCGAAGAAGCTCGGGAAATTAAGCTTCTTTGGAAATAGTTCTTCGAGGGCATCGAGTTCTCCTTCACCATCCAGACAATCACATAGAACGGATTCTAAGGTGACTGATAGAACTTTCTGACATAGGTCCCCTGCTTGCACTGTAAGGCTAGGAGTTTTTCAGCTGCCTCTTGAATTCTGTATGGTTTGTGTTTTTATAGCTGTAATTTAATGAGAGTAGTTAAGCTTTCTGATTGAGAATTGTTTCAGAAATGTAATCCTGTGTTGTTGCTGTAGTTTAACTCCTTATCTTTTTTTGAAGGATTGTAAAACAGGTTTCTAGGAATTGCAATTTGAGAAAAGAAACAAAAAACTGACAATATCGAGTTGGTTTCTCTTCAGACGGCCAAATTTGGTTTGAAATAAAGACGAAGAATTTGTGACAATTTTACAGCAAATGTGAGCATTTTTGGGAAAAACAAGTTACCAAAAGCTACCACACTAGCTGTGATCACTGTGAATACGTTTGACCATAAAATGATAAAATGATTACAAAACCCCCGTCTTTATTTCAAACGTATTTGGCCATCTAAAACAAGAAAGTGCGCAAGATAATATGGAATTCATGTGAACCAGCAGTGATGAGCTCCTCATGGCTAGCTAAGGATGAATCTCGGCACGATTTGCGACCAGTTAATTGACTCGGCCGTCGTAAATTTTAGGAAATGCATTGTCCGACCGCTCTTTTGCCACCTCTTATTTTTCATCAAATTATTCGGGACGTATGAAAATAAAATAATTTGAAAGAAAGTACTATGAATTTATTAACTCTATTCTACAGAGAAGCTATTTTAAGTCAAGTAGAGAAGTCATAAAAGGCATAGAGTTTGTAGTTTAAGTTGAGTTTAAAATGAGAATAGGATTAGAGAAATTATCGGTAATAAATACCAACAATAGTGAAAATTTTGTTATTTGTTATCCATATTCTAAAATTTAAAAGAACAAAGTCAAATCTAATATCAATGATGTATAATTTCTTTCTCTTTTAATGCCATTTAACTTATCTTCATCATTTATCTAGATCTAATTTCAAGTTCAATTGATTTGCAATTTCTATTCCATTTTCCTATCAAAGTAAAATATAAGGTAAAAATCTCTTTATCTCGTTTTTCGCTAATGATCTTGTTTAATTTTTTTTATACAAGTCATGTTAACGATCATTTATAGCATGAAATGGCCAGATAATATAAGACGAACTTATGTTAATGTTGTAAATCAGGGTAAATTTCATTGATGTTATTTATCGATAATTATTTGGCACTTGACAATTTTGCAACATACTTTATTTGTATTCATAAATCAAGTAATTTTTTCGTTAATGATCAAGTTTATTTCGATAATGATCTTGTTTATTTTTGTTTTGTTTTTAGAAACCAAGTTAGTATAATAAAGATATCATGGGCAAACAAGCACAAAATCGACATACAAGTGACATAACACATAACAAAACCAATCCAAGTTTTAAATGGGGACGAATGTTTCATCTTCTTGACTATCATCATTGGTATTATGTTAAAAAAGTGTTGGCAAATAAAAAGCCTCATGGAAAAAGCAATGCAAAAGGTAAATCGATTTCTTGCTATACCATTTGCATTTTGATGATTAACATACATAACGAATTGATATTTTTCACGTCACAATCATTTATTTATCTTTGATTTAATATTTTTTTAAAATAGCAAAAAGATAAATAAATGAATATGACGGAGGGAGTATATAAGATTAAAATAGCAATTTCTGTATTTTAGAGGTACACAATCACTCAACATCAGATCCGGTTCATTATGCTAGGATGAATTCTACACAAATTCGCGAGGCAATTGATAAACCTCAAGTAAGTCATCACTAACATAATACTAATTATTCTACGAGTAACATTGTTCATCTCACACGATGGTTAGTTACTAATTTAGTGTGAGACTGTATCTTTAGAGTCCGCTCCTTGAACCGTGAAGTAAATGTGGATAATTAAAAAATTGCAATACTAAATTTTTGATCAGCTTAAAGAGCATGGAATTCACCCATGTATTACAACCGAAAGCTCCTCATTACCTTCAAGTCCAACAACTAAAAGTTCTCATGTGTTATCATCAAGTCCATCTACAAAAGGTTCAAGAGCTACAAGGATAAAGAAAATGATTGCAAGAGAAGTTAGTAAGAGGACGGGACGACATAGACGAAGTTCGACATGTCCGGTTAACTCGGAATTAGGAGGTACAAATCAAAATCATAACCATGGAGAAGATAGTGATGATAGAGATGTTGCCATGCAAAATGGTACAATGCATAATATCAACCATGGTGATAATTCATGTGGACTATGTAGCAAAATGAAAATTGAATGTCCACTAGGAGATGAAAATCTAGTTGATATGCAAGGAGAGTTGTCCCTAAATCATATGAATAGGATTCTTCAAGAAAACTCGGACGGCTCACATTCGCGTAAGCACATACGTAGAACTGTCTCATTGCAACAATCAATTGGGTTTTTGGATGTTAGGGACTTGATGAGCAAGAACAAAAGTTTTTTCTTAAGAATTTTTGATGATCAAGGATCTTCCTTAGTGAAAAATATATCGGAGGAACATGTCCCGAAATCAACCAAGAAAAATCCCTTAAAGAGATTCGGGACATTTCCAATTAACAACCTGTCATGTAAAAGAGACGAATCATCTGATGTACGTAAGGTCAATCAGAAATCGTATAACAAGGCAAGTAGTCAGAAATATGCCCGTCTTGAAAAGAGTTCCACCTTGAATGATCGTAGTCATGCTCCAAGAATTAGATTCAAAGATTTAAGGCATAAAATAAAGCATGTGATTAAAGAGAGTAAGATAGATAGACATATTATTGCTATGGATGCCGTGCTACACAAAGTTCCTTATGGAAAAAAGGTTCCTGAAGAAAGTACAAAGGATAGTAGTCCAAGAGTAAGTACATGTGATAGTGATTCTATTATTTCACCGTCACCGGATTATAACAAGTTTACGAAATCTTATAAGAGACGGTCTCCTTCTCTTGACGAGTCTTTAGATAAGTATTGTCATTTGTTTGAGACGACAAGCTCTAGTAAAGACGTTAAAACTGATACTCATAATAAATCGAGGTTGCGAGTCATGGATGATTACTTAGATAAAAAGGAGAGAAAGAAGCTTGGGAGAATGTTTTCATTTCCGGATCTTCAATTCTTTTTAAACAATCAATGTGAAAATTATAGTGGAGAACTTTCTTCTAAGATACCTAATAAGAGGATTATGAGCTTCAATGAGAGAAAGTTTAATGATGTTTTGATTGTCGATTTTGATTATCGACATAGATTTAATAATGATGGTAATGAAAGTTCATTCAAAGAAGATGATGGCAACGACGAAAAGGTAACCTCAAACAACACTGAAATTATCAGCTCAAGAAGCTCTATTGAAGTGTTATCTTGTGATAAAGACAAAGAGTCGGTCACAACATCGATTTGTGAAGATGATGTCAATAAGCTATTGGAAACACCGTTAGAAGGTAATATCGTCTTCTTTGCTAAGTATATTTCGGGTTTTTTAACATGTGCTTCAACGACTCATGAAAGTATTTAATCCCTTTTCCATTACTCTTATAAAAGTGAAATCTTTAATGTCAAACTTCTTTTTACCGAACTTTTACATGTGCACTTAGGACATACGTTAAAAAAACCGAATATGTTTACATTGCAAAAACGTTGGGATAGTTATAATGCAAGTTTGTTCATGAGTCCAACTTGCATTTTAACATGTTCTTAACTAATACAGGTGAAGAGTCAAAGCTCCAAGAAGCAACTAAACAATCAGAAGAACAATCATCAAGTGAATCACCTACATTTTCCTACACACACAATGACGAAGATGAAGCGAAACACTTAATCGACCATATATCTCCGAGTCTAAAACATGTCGAAGTAGATAACAACGATACAGAAGAATTTAACTACGTCAAAGAAATATTACAACTCTCGGGTTACTTAGGTACCGAACTACTTGGAACATGGTACTCATCGGAACAACCAGTCGACCCGACAATTTTCATAGAATTCGAAAGTAATTCCATCCTCGAACCAAAGCATACTACGTCGTCTTTGCAACAAGAAAACTCATATAACAACCATTTATTACTATTTGATGTAATTAACGAAACTTTGCTAGCTATATATGAGAGATCGGTATCATATTGGTGTGCACCTTTGTCGACGTGCTCTCGGGCTCATCCAATGCCAAAAGGATATCGTATATTGGACGAGGTATGGACGTACATAAAGTGGTATATGAATTGCTCTAAGCCGGAACTTGATCCGTCATTAGATTGTATAACAACTCGCGATCTTGCTAAGGATGATAGATGGATGAATCTTCAGTTTGATGCTGAATGTGTAGGACTTGAAGTTGAAGAATTGATATTTGAGGATTTACTAGATGAACTTACATCCTAACTTTTATTTGTCATGTAGTATATTATCTTCCTATATCGTAATTTAAATTCTGAATCCGCCCTGATCGACAAAACGTAGTTCATGTTATTCAGGGGACGAGAGAGTAGAAGAAAGTTAGATTTTTTAAACATTATAAATCCATGTTGATTTATAGGGAGTAATGTAGTAATATTGTTGTAATATATGAATATAATATTGTATGCGTCAATGCTTGCCCATCTTATTTCACATGAATGGTATTTATACAAAGATAAGACAATAACCTTTGTTCATCTCAAAGGTCCATAATTAGTGTCATATTAACGACACTTAATACTATTAAATCCAAATACATTGCATATGACTCTAACACCCCCTCAAGTTGGAGCATGTAAGTTTGAGGTGCCCAACTTGTCTAAAAAGAAGTGAAATTGAGTAACACCCAAGGCCTTGGTAAGAATATCGGCTAACTGATCAGTAGTAGAAACATGAGAAGGTGCCACAACACCATCTTGTATAGCATCCCGGACAAAGTGACAGTCGATTTCAATATGCTTAGTACGCTCGTGAAACACGGGATTTTGAGCCAGGTAAAGAGCCGACTGACTATCACACTGTATAGGAACAGCCTTAGAATGATGAATGCCAAGACTTAAGAGGAGAGCTTTGAGCCACTTTATTTCACACGTTATAGCAGCCAAAGAACGGTATTCAGCTTCAGCCGATGAGCGAGAGACCGTATGTTGTTTCTTGGTCTTCCATGAAATAGGAGACTGTCCCAAGAAAAGGAACCACCCTGTGAGAGAACGCCGAGTGGTTGGGCATGCAGCCCAATCCGAATCACACCAACCAGATAAAGTAAGATCACAATCTGATCGTAAAAGAATTCCTTGGCCAGGGGCACGCTTCAAATAACGAACCACGCGAAGAGCAGCAGACCAGTGGTCCTGCCGAGGAGCATGGATAAATTGCGACAGTATATGGACAGCATATGTTAAATCAGGTCGAGTGACAGCAAGATACAATAATTTTCCGACAAGACGTCGGTAGGGCTCATGGTCTGTAAGAAGAGAAGACGTCGATGAACCAAGATGATGATTTTGATCCATAGGCGTCGAAGCTGGTTTGCAACCTAAGAAACCGACATCAGACAAAATATCAAGTACATATTTTCGTTGAGACAGGAATAAGCCTTCCGGATTGCGAGCAATTTCAATGCCAAGAAAATATTTAAGAGCACCCAGGTCCTTCATATGAAAACAAGAGTGCAAATACTCCTTGAAAGATTGAAGAGCTTTGAAATCGTTACCAGAAACGAGTAGATCGTCAATGTAAACAAGGATGTTTAACTGAACAGTACCTCTGGAGAAGGTAAAAAGTGAGTAATCAGAATAAGATTGCAGAAACCCATATTGCTTTTAAGCGGAGACCAGCTTGGCAAACCAACACCTCGGCGCTTGCTTAAGACCATACAAAGCTTTTCTAAGACGGCATACCATACCCGAGACAGGGGAGGAAAAACCAGGTGGTAAGTGCATGAATACTTCTTCCTCCAGATCACCGTGAAGAAAGGCGTTGTGCACATCCATCTGGTGAATTATCCAGTTCTTGGCCGCCGCAACAGCAAGGAACGTACGAACCGTGGTCATTTTTGCAACCGGCGCAAACGTCTCATCATAGTCTATGCCTTCAGTTTGATGGTTTCCAAACACAACAAGACGTGCCTTTAGTCGTTCAATAGTAGAATCTGACTTGTATTTAATTTTATACAACCACTGGCTACCGAGTGCCTTCTTCCTAGGTGGCAAAGGCACCAACGACCAAGTTTCATTGGCCTCAAGAGCACGCATTTCAGCTTCCATAGCCACACGCCAACCTGCATCGTGCACGGCCTCCTTGAAATTTTTCGGTGTGGTGTTAGTGGTAAGAGCTACTAAAAATTTACGGTGATCCTCGGTGAACTTGGAACAAGTAACAAAATTAGCAATAGGATACGGGGTCGTACCTGAGGGTGGTGAGGCAGTAGTGACCAAAGTGGTGTTGGATGGGCTATTACCTCGTCCCGGCAATTCAACAACATAATCGTTCAAGGCAGTGGAAGGAATTTTGGTACGCTGACCACGACCAAGGGACTCAACAGGAGGCTCAATATCTGTAGCAGGCGTAGCCGTGTCCAAGTCTGCATCACTCGAAGCATCAGTTGGGATGGTGGTACTGATGGGAGTAGCAGATGTTACTGGCGTGTCAGTATAATCATCATCCCAGGCTACCAACAAATCAGACTCAGTGAGTACCCCTCCTTCAGCCAAACCAGCAAGAGAAGGAGGATGAAAATTTGTTATTTCCGGCTCACGAAAAGGAAAGATCTCTTCATAGAACTTAACATCACGAGATACAAAAAAACTTTCCCTTTCAAGATCAAATAAGTACCATCCCTTCTTTCCATGTGGGTAGCCCAAAAACACACATTTACGAGAACGGCTTGCAAATTTATCACCCTTAGAGTGTTGGTTGTAAGCAAAGCATAAGCAACCGAACACTCGTAATTCCGAAAACGACGGAGAAGCACCAAATAGTTGTTCATACGGTGTTTTGCCTTTAAGTAAAATGGATGGAGTACGATTAATTAAATGTGCAGCACTAAGAATGCATTCACCCCAGAATCGTATAGGAAGCCCCGCATGAAATCGGAGAGCACGAGCCACATTGAGTATATGTTGGTGTTTTCGCTCGACTCTACCGTTTTGTTGCGGGGTACCTACACAAGACGTCTGAAAGATAATCCCATTCTTCTGAAAGTAGGACTTAAGACAATTAAATTCAGTGCCATTGTCACTGCGAACAACTTTAATGGTGGTAGAAAATTGGTTTTCAATCATGGCAATGAATATCATAAATACATTGCATATGACTCTAACAAATATACTCCCTCCGATCCACACCAATGGTAACATGGTGGAAATTGGAGTATTTAAGAAAAGGTGGAAAAATGAGGGGTAAAAAGGGAAAAAATAGGTGGGGTATGTAATTATGGGTTTAATTGTGAGGTTGATAGGTGGCCCATATAATGGCATTTTGTGTAAATATCAAATGGGAATAAGGATAACATAATAATATTGTGTGCCAAATAAGGTATGTTACCATTGGTGTGGATCGTTCGTTTATGGTAAGTGTTACCATTAGTCTGGATCGGAAGGAGTATATAGTTTCACAAATTGATTGTACTATTTCCAAATCCTTAGACATGAACATTATTTGTACATTCAAAAATACTCTTATTTGATTGTCTCCAAGTGATCGATGAACTCAAAGGAAAGCACAAAGGAAGGAGTATATTTTCTCAAGTTATTGATGATATTAGTGTCTTTAGTAGTAATTTTAGTTCCGTTATTTGGTCGTACACTAGTAGAATAAATAATAGTGCGTGTAGCGGATGCGCTAGCTCATGTTTCACCTAGGATAGCCGGAAGAACGATTTGGTCGGACATATTGCCACCAAGCGCTCACTCCGCTGTTTTGTTTGATTTATCACTATCATTATAATACCCGTTGGGCGTTTACCTAAAAAAAAATACTCTTATTTGAAAAGATCAATTTGATTTTCTTCATATATGATTCATCATCAATTCTATGTTCTCTTATAAAACTACTACATGTTTGAGAAGATCAATTTGGTTATGTCCATGTATAATTACATACCCAAAATCTTATTGAATACGAACATAATTCGTCTTTAATAAAAACCTCTCGCAAAGAGCAAGTGGAGGGTAAGTGAGAGGGCTGAGGGACTTCATCCTCAATAAGACGGACTAATATACTTATTACCGACATCATTTTTTTTCTTTACCAACCACAAAATCCGTAACCATTATCTTTGGTACGCACCAGGTTTGATATATTTGGTTTTTCCTAATATTGGATTCTGGTGTACTAATGTGCTATTTTCTCTTTTCTGTCTAAATATTTAGTTTGACTTTGCATAGTCAAAGTTTCAAACGCCATATATAATAACATTGGCTCATTTAGTCATTTACACCTTAAGGAAAACAAGTGACTCACGCAATAATATTGGATTCTGGTGTACACATGCACATGATCTGTCCAACCCAACCCTATTGTCTTCTCGATTATACTAGAGTCTAGAGTACTAGACGAATAACATAATTTCTTTTGGGGTTCATAAATTATAAATACGCTCGTTAAATATACAGGGACACTATATTTTATATGCATTAGAGAAATTTACTATTGTGGTATATTTTATGAGTGTATTTTTGGACACCTTTTCTTTTTTAAAATTATTTTGCATATGATTGTAAAAAAATTTGGATAGTTAATTAAATCATTTTTTCACTCATAAATTGATATCTAAGGCATAATGATAAGATCGACCCAATTATAATAAGCCCAATTAAAACACTTAAACAAATACTCCTATGTTAAATAAATATTTATTTTGATAGCCTAATATGTCATGAATAAGTCTAAGACAGTATTTTATATTGATAACTGACCAATTTAAATATGCCGGTACTAATTGTAAAATAGTAAGTTCTGGAAATAAATTAAAAATAAAATAAATATAGGGATTAATTTGCACAAATTCTTGTTTACAACGGTTGTAAACTAGACAATAATGAAACGGACCCGGATATCAGTCATTTAACCCATATGCAGTTAAAAACGGGTAAGAAAATTAATTATTTGAGGCAAATATCAATTAGCAATAAATTATCAACCATTAGCAATGCAGTTACCATAATTATAGGACCTACTGTAATATTCTATACTCACAATTATTCCATTGCATTCTTTACACAATCGATCCTCAATTACGTTAACTTTTACACAACTCTCCATTGTTAACCAGGTTTGTTTGTTCTCATCTTCACCATTTTATTTCACGAAGATGGTCAATGCCATCACAATTGTCAAAGACGATGATAGTGTATCTTCAAACCATGTCGCTGCAGATGAAGATAATAATCAACTCAAGGGCAATGATGCTGACGATGTTACGAATGGTAAAACATTGAATTCAGATGGCACATCTAAGCCATCGGGTACTCGATCCAAGAAAGTTAACTATGCTAGTCCTTGGGAAATTCTTGATCATAATATTGTTCATCATCAACGCTTAACGCCCCATCAATTACAACAAAATCACAAATAGAGAAGAGTGCAAGGTAAGAGAAATGATGACTAAAGCTTTGGTTCATTCGTCCTTGCAATATCGGGTACTAGCTGTAACTCATGGATGAGAAGAGTTAGTTGGACACATGAAGAGAGACCATATCAATCATGTCAATAGACTGAAGATGCGCGCTATTGAGGTGATGATGCATTAACTTTGCTTAACTTGTCGGGCAAATGTCATTCGGAATACCCCAGTTTATTCTACTGTGTGAAATTTGGGGATGACAGAAGGTTATGTCATGTATTCTAGCGTGATTTAATGATGAAGGAGGATTATTTATTGTACCATTATGTTCTTATATTCGACACCACTTGCAGTACTACTAGATGTCTTTCATGTATTTATTTTTATCGATCAAGACTTTGTGATATCAAATGCAATCAAGGAGGTAAATAACACGCAATGGTCATACTAGAATCTATAGTCACATGTCTATGGTTATATGGTCACATTTTCTTTGAAAACGTATACATTTTATATAGCTCTCATACATACAAATATATTTATTCATGTGTAATACTTATTTTATACGGTTACTTTACGTATGTTCATGGTCACGTATACTTTAGTTGATGATGACATTTAGAAATTATATCTTTTTATAAGTAGCAGTAATTACGCAGTCAATTGACAGCATGAGGCCCTTACAAACTTCAACAATCTGATAACAAAATATCATAGTGTTCCCGAAGTGATGTCCATATTGGACCATGCTTATGAAAGAGCTGCAGATGAGATTCACTTTTTCTTCAACAGTACGAGATCGTCATGGTGTCCTACAAATAGTGCTTCGGTTACAGTCCCAACAATTCTTGATCCCAAACGATCAATTACGAAGGGTCAGATACAAAGGGAAAAAACAGGGGTTAAGAAAAGAAAAGTCAAAACGTGCAGCTAAGACATATGAGATTGGGGTTCCTCAACCCCGTTCCTAGGTTGTTCTAAGCAAGCATGCTTACTAATGTTATGTAATATGCTATTTTTCGAATGTTACTACTTTTAAACATTATCCTTAGTATGTACTTTACTTAAATAAGTGGTCACTTTTATTAACTTTGTAGTCACACATGTTATAATTTTGTTTCATAAAAAGTTGTTCAAGTACATCATTCGATTGGTCACTAATTGAATTATATTGGTAACAACCCATAATAGATATGCATACGTTGTAACAACGCATGTTATATATGTGTTACTTGTAATTAGTCATCTGACATTGACAACATATTTTAGAATCTTGATCACAAATTTTTTTTTCTTAGTTATAAAAAGGGTACTATTATACTACTATACATTAAAATTATCTACTGATTGTAGATATATGGCCACGGATTTATTTAACTTATACACAAACACGGCTATAAACTATATATAACAACCAACAAAAATAAAAATGGACGGAATAATGTCTAAAGAATTCACTTCGTTCTTACTTCACTTCAAAATGACAGAGTCAGTACTTAGTCGTTCACAAATCACGAGCAAAATCAAAGCAATTTAATCAATTACCAAATCAAAACAAGAATAAAATTATCATTGTTTTTTCCACACAACAACATTCTACTTCTTAACATTTCTGACCACAAGCTTCCTTGTCACAGGATTCTTGTACCCCTCTCTTTGCTGCCAACCTCGTGTACATTTTAGCATACATATATCTTCTTGTCTTTTGTGGCTTTTGGCACGAGACACTTGTCTTTTGTGGAGGCTCCATCAGTTAGAACCAATTGAATCGATCCCAAAGTTAAAGGAGGGAGGCTCAATCAAAATCATTCTAGTCATCGCATCAATCTTGTTACCAAGGACAAGATAATTAGCCAAGAAGTTAAGGTCCTTCAAAGCTCGTGTGAACTCCCTTTTGACCTCCTGAATATCTTCTTGTTTACCAACAACCGGGATAATATCTACTAGAGACAACATCTCACATAATAATTAGTTACAAAATATTCAGAATTAGTTACAAAATACATACATAACACATACAAAAAGATTAGTCAGAGAAACTTAGCTGAATAGCTACAAAATTCGATCTTAAACTAACTAACTGAGAAATTAAAAAAAAACGCACCATGTGCAATAGCGTTAAAAAATTAGTCTCTATCTACTTGCATAACTTCTACAAACAACCTCTAGCAAAAGCCGAGTAATGATAACATGATCAGTCAACATGGTCACTTATACCAAAACAATGGTTACAAATTCAGGCACGTGATTAGGGACATTTTTTAAAACAACAAATATCATAAAAAATGGTTACAGATAAAATATTTCTAGAGCCAACATTTCACATAAGAGTTAGTCTAAAAATTTTCATATTTAGTTACAAATACTTACAAAAAACTTACAAACAACAGTAGTCACAAAAAACTAAACTGAATACCTCCAAAATTGAATCTTATACTAAGTAATCGAGTATTAAATAATAAATGAAGCATGGATAATAGCCTTACAAAATAGTAACTATCTACTAGCAACATCTATAAACAACCTACAATCTAACAAAAGTCGAGTAACATGGTCACACAATCAGTCAACATGGTCACTTATACCAAAACAGTGCTCATAAATCACACAAATTGGTATCAACTATAATTACGCATCGTCATGGGTCACATATACTAAAGCAGTGGTTACAAAATCGGTAAAATTGGTAAAAGCTGATAAATCGACGAATAAACATCATCTAAATGAACTAAGACATTAACAAAATTAGTCAGTATGGTCACATTTACCAAAACTATGGTTACGAAATCAGTAAAAAATAGTAACAACTGATAGTTCTACAAGTAACCAACATCTAAAAGAACTAAAATCCAGTAGCATGAAACTATAGTGCTTTATAGTGCTTTATTCCAGTAAAAAATACTCCTCTCAGTATGAATTATAGTGCTTTATTCACTCCAGCTAGGATTATTATTAGGATGACAAGGCATGAAACTAGAATTCCTGGGGGAAGGGAGAATGAGTTTGTGGTAAAAATTAATAGTGCAATTGGTACCAATGATGGAATGGTTGATAAAGGAGGGGGGGGAGAGGGCCAGACCTCTTCCTATGACTAAGTTTGGTGTTTGGAACATTAGGGGCCTAAATAGTGAAGTAAAACAGAGATATATTAAATGGTATTTGCATCAAATTGATGTAGAGATTTTTGGGCTCCTTGAGACTAGGGTTAAACCTGGTTCTCTAAATTTAGTAGCTGGTAATGTGTGTCATGGTTGGTCATATATTACAAATCATTTACATCATCATGGAGGTAGGATTTGGGTGCTTTGGAAACATCAGAGTGTAAAGGTTGATATTGTGGAGATGACTGATCAACTTATTCATCTGGATGTGAGGAATACTGCTGATGATTGCAGGTTTTTTACTACTTTTGTTTATGGTTTTAATAAACCTGAGGAGAGGATACCTCTTTGGGATGACTTAGTTAGATTGAACACTCCTGATTCTTGGGTGATTCTGGGTGATTTCAATAATGTTCTTTTCCCCAATGAGAAGATTGGTCTTCCTGTGAGAGATTCAGAGACTTTACCTTTTCAGAGAGTCATCAATGAATGTGAGATGCAGGATATGAAAACTCTAGGTGCCTTTTTTACTTGGAATAACAAACAACCTAGTGGCACTAGGGTCTTTAGTAGAATTGATAGGGTTCTGGTGAATGATGGGTGGCTGAAAGATAAGCCTGATTTTTATGCTTTCTATGGTCCTGAGGGTGACTTTGATCATTGTCCTTGTCTCATTGAGGATGGTGATAGAGTTATTCAAGGGAAAAAGCCTTTTAAATTCTTTAACATGTGGTGTAAAGCCCCTGAGTATAAGGAGATTCTGCAAACAGGATGGAGACAGATTGTTAATGGTCATCCTATGTTTAGAGTGGTAACTAGAATGAAGTATCTGAAACCTTTGTTGAGGGGTCTGAATAGGGATTTATTTTCTGACATTGAGAGGAATTCTCATGTGGCTTTTGAGTTCCTCTTAAATTGTCAGAAGAATCTTCATGCTGATCCTACCAATGTTGAGTTGATGAACATGGAGTATCAGGCAGTCTCTAGCTATTTATTACTAAAACAGTCTAAAGAGGAGTTCTTGAGACAAAAATCCAAGTGTGTATGGGCTAAGGATGGGGACACTAATACTGCTATCTTTCACAAAGCTATTAAGAAGAGACAAATTCAAAATAAAGTGCTTAGAGTTGTAGGCCTGGATGGAGTCACTTACAAGAAACCTGAGGACATTATTCAGGCTTTTGAAGTTTATTATAGGGAGCTGCTGGGCTCTGCTGGTTCTTGTTCTGACTTTAATCCTCAGATTATGGGGAATGGCCCTAAAGTTAAGGTAGAGGAATGATCTATGTTATGTCAGGTTCCTTCTGATGAAGAAATTAGAGACACAGTTTTCTCTATTCCATGGGATAAAAGCCCTGGTCCTGATGGATATAGTAGTTTCTTTTTTAGAACTACTTGGGATATCATTAAGCAGGAGGTTTGTGTTGCTGTAAAAGATTTTTTCTTACATGGCAGATTGCTTAAACAATTGAATTGTACTAATATTGTGCTGATTCCCAAGTCTGAGAACCCTATTTCTGTTAAGGACTTTAGACCAATTGCTTGCTGCAATACTCTTTATAAAGTCATTTCAAAACTGCTTTGTAATAGAGTAGCTCGAGTTCTACCTGATGTGGTTAATCCTGCACAAGCTGCATTTGTTAAAGGGAGAAGTATTATGGGGAATATTTTGATCAGTCAGGACTTGGTTAGGCTCTATGCTAACAAGTCTGCTTCTTCTAGATGTATGATCAAGGTTGATTTGAGGAAAGCATATGATTCTATTGAGTGGAAGTTTGTTTATCAGGTATTATGTTCTTTAAATTTTTCTGAGCATTTAGTTAAGTTGGTTATGGAGTGTATTACCACAACTTCTTATTCTTTGGTTATCAATGGTTCTCCTCATGGGTTTTTCAAAGGCCAAAAAGGTCTTCGTCAAGGAGATCCTTTGTCTCCCTTGCTGTTCACTTTATGTATGGAATATTTGAGTAGAATTATGAAGGTGGTTAGTGACATTAAGGGCTTCAAATTTCATCACTTATGCAAAGGTTTGAGGCTTAATCATTTGTTATTTGCTGATGATCTTCTCATCTTTTGTAAGGGTGATTTGAGATCCATTTTTCTTATTGTGGAGGGTTTTAACTTCTTTTCTAGAGCTTCTGGTTTGCACATCAATAGTGACAAATCTGATTTGATTGTGACTGGAATGAGCACTGAGGCTGAGGATGCAATTTTTGCCCATACTGGCTTCAAAAAAGGTACACTTCCATTCAAGTATCTTGGAGTCACTATTTCTCACAAAAGACTGTCAAAAACTGATTGCAACATCTTAGTTGAGAAGATGATTACAAGGATTAGAGGATGGAATAAGAGGAAAATTGCTTATACTGGTAGATTAACTCTGGTTAAAGCAGTTCTTAGTACCATTCATAATTACTGGGCTCAAATGTTTGTTCTTCCATGTGGAGTTATGGATAGACTCAAGGCCCTCTGTAGGAACTTCCTATGGGAGGGTGATGAGGGGTATTCTAAAGCTCCTTTGGTTGCTTGGTCAGTGTTATGCAAAGGTAAGGATAATGGAGGGCTGGGTTTGGTAGATAGCAAGGTCTGGAATTATGCTGCAGTTGGAAAGCTTGTGTGGTGGATTGTCACTAAGAAGGACTTGCTGTGGATCAAGTGGATTGATAAAATTTATCTTAAAGGAAGGGAATGGCAAAGTTATTCCCCTAGTAATTATAGTTCTTGGGCTTGGAGGAAGATTTGTGCAGTTAAAACAATGTTTCAAGATGCTTTGGTTAATGGGAATTGGATGGATTCTGATGATCATTATACCATTTCAAAAGGTTACTCATGGTTAATTGGGGCAGAGCTTAAGGTGGGATGGTGCAGGGTGGTATGGAACATGCTTAATGTTCCAAGACACTGCTTCATTAACTGGTTGGTATGGCAAGGTAGACTGTTGACGTTGGATAGATTGGCAGGAATGGGCATTGCTGAGCATGTTGATTGTTTTCTTTGTGGAGTTGCTATAGAGACTCACTCTCATTTGTTTCAGGAATGCTATTTTACAAAGTGCTGCTTTGGTCTGATTCAAGATTGGTTAAAGATAGATTGCTGCTGCTTCAACTATACCAGACTGCTGAGGATCAAAGCTGAGTATGGTTTTCAGAGGAAGGTTATGTGGGCTGTGATCAATGCAATTTATTATGGAATTTGGCGAGCTAGGAATATTTGTAGGCTTGATAAATATTGTATGCTTCCTAGTAAAATTGTTGAGCAAGGTAGAATGGACATAAGGCTAAGGCTGATGAATGTTAATTTAGGGCAACTTAGGTTAAGTGATAAAAGGTGGTGTATGGTGAAGGGTTTAATGTAAGGTTTTTTGGATAGTTTAGATGATAGTTGGTATGAGGATATGCTAACAATTGTAATGTGTGCCTAAGGCAATTTTATTAATATTAATTACATTGATACCAAAAAAAAAAAAAAAAATCCAGTAGCAAAATCGTCTACTTACTTAGCGACGGTCCATTGGTGGACATCACAAGCTTACCAGCCCTCTTACCACCAACATTACCTGCTTATTTACCTTTGCATGATGGTCCTGCAACCTCGAAAATGGTAATAACACCGTCAGATGTCACATTATTCATCTCTAAAACCTTGATTGGATAAGATTTTGTCTCATCTTCCTCGTCTTCTTCAATTACGTCTTCATCTAGTTCGTTCAACGCTGGTGCCTTTATCTTCTCTACTTTTGATGTTTCCCCCTTTTTCGGAATCTTCTTTCCTGGTTACATTATTAAAACAATCAACAAATTATGAAATTAAATTCAACATGCATTTCAATACATGCAACTAAGATTATATGCAATGAAATATACCATCAATGGACTGTTTCTCTACTTCATCTTCTTCATTAGAACACATTTTCCTCTTATTAGTAGTTCCTTGTTTCGAGTTTACATGTACTCACAATCAAAACGTCACCAAAAAATTATCCAAAAAAAGAAATTATCATAAAAACAATAATTCATACCTTCAACATCAGTTGAAGTTGCATCACCCAAACCTTTTCTTGCTACGGTCTTCCTCGTCATATCTAGAAACACGATAATTCAAATCACAAATTGAATTTTCAAAAACGTAATTTTAGCGTAGGTAATTGCAAATAGTATAACAATTAACATTGTAATTGAAGGGTTTGGATTCCAAGTACCTAAGAGGGGGAGGGGGTGAATTAGGTACCACTTTAAAATTTTCAACTTAATCTTTATTGATTAAAGAAAGTTGATAGTTGTTTAAGAAGAACAAATGAATACACTAAATGAACAAGGTTATCAAGAGTGTATTGCTAAATTATAAAGTTGCTGTAAAGTGAAAGTTACAGTGAGTCTGACTGTTACTTGTTCGTTTTAGCAGATGAGGTAAAGGCTACAATACGAAAGTAACAGTATCCGAGACTGTTGCACTGAACAGAAATGCGAAACGAACGAGTAAGGAAAAGTTCAGCAGAAATAAAACAAACAAGAGATTAACACAGGAGTTTTGAATTGGTTCAGCCACTTGAAAGGCCTACGTCCAATCTTCTTCTTATTGATTCAATTACGTAATCTCCTCCGACTACCTAAGACCCTTACAATAAAAAGGACCAACAACCTACTCCGGTTGCGAAATGAGTTTAAGACTACTCCGTCTCAAACTCGACTCTTTATCGAAGAAAGTTACAAGATCAAATTCCCTGATTTTGTTCTTGTGAAAAGAACGAAGGCGAATTCATTAAGATCTAACTATTCTAGATAGAAGAGTACAATACTTAAGGCAACAGTTGTCATGTCTGTGACTTTTGAAGACTTTGAAGAATTTTTGCAAAGATTAAAAGCTTAAAACTTTGAAAGCAATTTGCAATGAAATGTGTTATTGTTTTCTCAGGAAAGTCTTAAGCAAATGTGAGATGAGTGCCTTCTTATTTATAGAGAAGGAGATGATTTGAATTGATTAAATAATTCTTTTTGAGAGAGTCAACTTTTCAAGCAAAGGAACAAAAGAGTTTTGATATTTAGAAAGTAGTGCACATGTTATAATCATCAAAGTGTGAATCAAAGTATGCAGCTAGACTTTCAACTTTTCTGATCAACCTAAAGAAACAAGAAGGTAAGGACAAGAGGGTTTAGGAGAAGAGCCAAGCAATCCTTTTTGCAAATAAGAAAAAGTCTTATGCTTTTTAAGGAAATTGATTTGGAAAGATCCCCTTAGCTTCTTGTTTTCTTTTAAACCTTTTCATTCAATATTTCAAAATGGTTCAAAATCTTTTCAAGGTAAAAAGACGATTTGAGATTGTCAGCTCAAAAGACTTTGAAAAGTTTCAGACATGTGCAACAGTCGTCCTCACTGTTACACTGAACAGATGAGGTTACGGTTGCATGGACTGTTGCAATTGTAAATATCATACTCTTCAATCTTTACAATTAGATGACTCTTTTACAACTCGATTTTTCTCGGGCATTCAACACTTCATCAACTCTTCATCAACTCTTGCTTGGAGATTAGTCTTGCTTGGAGATTCATAATTTTCCTGAAAACTTAACTAAGAGGCACATATTAATTAGGCATGTCATCATCAACAAACTAGCTCAACAGTAATTACCTACAAATAGTTTGAAACGGATAAAAAAATCAATAAAGGAAGATGAAGAAGGTGACAGAAAATAAGAAAATGGGAGGAAGAGAAACTTGGATTATGAACAGAGATATCATTCTCTTAAGATTCTTTTTGGGAAAGCAAAATTAGGGTTTTAGAAAAAAGAAAAAGAAAAGTGCTAATTAATGAAATTTTTTCCCCTTTTAAAATATTTATTGCCTATAATAAGTACACCCAATATTTCATATTCTTTAATATCGTATTCTCCTAAGTAGTACTTATTTGACCCGTTTCATTGTTACAACGGGTATAACCGTTTTATAGGAGACTAATTGATTAATTTGGCTACTCTTCGATTGATCTGGTCCTATGTTAAATGGTGATTGATAACCTACTATTCACTATCTCATAACTTGACGGACTTAGTAATAACAACAATGGATTTATAGAAGACCCTCTTATTGAAGGGATGTTGTTTAAATGCGAACGAGTAATTTACAATTTCGTGATCATTATTTTACATAGTCTAATACAAGAAATAATTCTTGTATCCTATACTACTGGTGTAGTGAAAATAACTGTGAAGTAGGGATGTCGATCTCAGGGACGGTTGGTGTTCAAAATTGATCTAAAAGTCTACTTAAAGTCTCTTGCAAGTCACAAAGTGATTTGGGTTTGGGTTTGTTGGCTACACTAATCAACGACAATTAAAAACAATTACAAACAACAAAAGGAGTCTAAAGCTATAAAGGTTGGATTTTTATCAAATAAGAGGGAAGACTAGGGTGAGTGGGTTCATATGGGTAGTAAAGTCGAGTGCAAGGGTCGGGTCTAATAGTCGAAATATCATCTAGTCTAGGAAAGTGAATCGAGGCTTCCGTTCTTACAATTCCTCCTCAAACCGACTCTAACTAGCTATCGGGTCACTAGATACGGCTTGCCAAAACTAGCGGTTCTACGAAAGACCACGACTTTCGATCTTATGGCATTCGAAACAAACGACAGATTCATGCAAACTCAAGTAAGCATTTCATCAAACATGTTATAAGCATAGCATGGAGACTAGACAATAATCAACTATTAACCCCAACAATAACACATTAAACCATACACGGACCCATAATCCCCCACATTACCCTAGCAAGATTACTACTCACTCATACTTGAGGGAAATTCGATATTTACTAAAGATTGTAAGAGGAAATCAACAACAACATTAAACATTTCTAAATAACAATAAGTAGATAACAATAATCGAAATGAAAACTTAATTAAAAGCAAGATTAAGTAGAGAAATTATACCAACTTGGAGAAAGATTAGAACTTTGATATAAATACCAAGATTTCGTCACAAATCCTTGAATCTAACCCAAGTTCATACACTAAACCAAGTTGAAATCACTAATTAACCGACTAATTTGCTTAATTAAGGAAGATTAATACAAGATTAAAACTAATTCTATTAAAGTTTCAGATCTAGGGTTTCGTGCCCCTTTAATTACATAAGAGGGTCTATATATAGGTTTACAAAATGAAGGAAAGATGGGCCTCGAGAAGCTTCATGGACTGACAAAGTCACGACCGTGAAATGGGTTTCACGGTCGTGAAAGACGTCTCACGACCGTGAAACTCCATTTCACGGTCGTGAAAGAATTGGCAGAGCAAGGTCAAGTTTTACTGATAAGTCACGACCGTGAAGTTCATTTCACGACCGTGACATAGGTTTCACGACCGTGAAATGGGGTTTCACGGTCGTGAAACCAAATCCACGATTTTCTTCCTTTTTGGCAAAGCATCTCACGACCGTGAGATGCATTTCACGACCGTGAGATGCTCATCCTCCTTCTTCCTTCGCTTGACTTTGTTGTTTCCTTCTCGGTTCCGCTTGCCTTGACTCGGGAGGGCTTTGGCGCGTCGAGTAGGGCCCCCAAGGGTATGTGGGGCCCCCAAGGTGTGCCGTGGGTCCTCCGAATGATTCACCTTCTTCTTTGTTGATCAAAAATAGGTAGAAATCGCCCAAATTGACGGTTTACCTACAAAAGCACGATAAAAGCGAGAAATATGCTAGAAGAAGGTAAAACATGTAGAAACGCTCCTAGGGAGCGTTAAAGGCAAACAAAACGAGATGAAAAAGGGTGGAAATGTGGGGTGAAATGACACTATATCAACTACATTAATAAAGACTATTAGGCCCATCATTATCCACTAGGGATAAATCTAGCAACTCTACCAAAACAAAGAAAATAAATTCAATTACATAAATTGGATTGAAAATCAGATAGCGCATATACGGAAACAGTATAAACTTTAAATTTGTATATACTCAAAAGTGAGATTTTGCAAAACCGTATATCAGACACGGTTTTGAAAACCGTATCCGTTATACGATTTCGCTCACACCTAGTGAAAAGACTTTAATTAGACTCGTTTCTGACTCAAAAACCCTATAAATGCAATCTGTATAAACTCGTATTTTACAAATCCGAATTCAAGTTAACCTGTCCTGTATTCTACCCGAACTCAAAAATACCAAACCCGTAACCCGCCTATCCGACCCGCTTGACAGGTCTAGTCTAAACACAACCAAATTAGGCCCCATCATTATCCACTAGGAACAAGTCTAGCAAGTATGCAAGTATAGCAAGTCTACCAAACAAAGTAACAAAAATGACTAAAAATCAAAAGACGTGGAAGATAGAGCTTCTATAAGGAATCAATACTAATGGGCCCAACAATGGACGGTTATTAACACTTAGAAAATAGAGTCCATTAAGATTGGGACACTTGGACGGCCCATCTATCACACTCTCTACCTTCACTTCACTTTATAAACATGCTCTCTTTCTTCCACTTCTCTTATCATCTTGTTTTCTGTTTTCACATTTTTATATTAAATTAATTCTTCCAAAACAAAAAAAAAACTTTTTATTTTCAGTAATATTTCAGCGAAAATGTCGTGCTGTAATGGTAACTGTGGTTGCGGATCTGCTTGCCAGTGCGGTAACGGCTGTGGAGGGTATACTTTTATCTCCTTTTCTTTTTTATTTAAATCTCGATACCATCTGGTGACGTCCTTTTATTAATTTAGTTTTATAATTCTCCATCTTAGTCATTTATTTACTACTCCGTACTCCCTATGCGATCATTTATTTACCTTTTTTTATTCTTTATTATAAGCGGTATTTTAATCAGAAGTAAGAAAGTTGTACTTACGAAATGATTTGAGATCGGCTAACATGAGTATGAGTGATCATCCAACACCGTACATGCATGAAAGATAGGACATCGATCGAACCTTAATTGTTTAGAAGAATTAATCGTTGTTAATAATTGTTCGATCGTATTACATCGTGCATGAATTTTGATTGACGTAATTTGATGATAATTGTTCGATCGTTATCTTTACCATTAAAATTTGACATTTTTCAATCACTCACTCCGTCCCGATCAATGCTTGTGCTATTCATTTTTTGTTTTTTGGGTGTCCGAGTCAATTATTGTCCTTTCTATATTATAAAAGTTTTCTATGAATAATTTGACTCCCAAATAGACTTATTGTCGACTTGTCATCCACTAAATCCACTAAATATAACGGGAAATGGTCCTCAACTCTTTACTTCATCTTTGTATTACTCACAGAGGGAGTAATACGCAATTTTAGGAGGTTTGTTAATCCGTATGTTTTATGTGAGGCTTTGAATAATCTAGATGAACAAATTATATACTCCAATACTCATTACATTTGGATCATTTGTTTGATTTGGATTAAAATGTCTAACAAAGAATAAAAAAGACACCCGCATGCAAGAGTGTGGTATAGTGGTTAGAACATAAAGTGAAATTTCCAAGGCTCTTTGGTTCGAGCGTCCACAAGAGCAATTTCTCGGCTGCGAGTTCTCTCGTTCCAAAAAAAAAAAGACAAGCAAATAATTGCGCTAGAAAGAGTAGTTACTTATATTAAACGATCTAACACATGTACATTGCAAATGGGGAGGTCTTTTCCATTTCCTCAAAAATTATGTTTGTATCGAAGAGTTACAAATTTACCCATAAATAAAGGTTAATGGAGTGTAAAGGGGAAGATATTACGGAGTACTAAATAGGGGAAAACCATGTCTCTTTGATTACTAGGGTATGGGCTCGGTTCCTGTACATGAAATCAAAACCCCAATTTCGGCCAAATGATTTGACCTCATTCTATGATTAGTAATTCTTAAATGATTGCGCGCTCTAAACTAGTTATTCACAAGCGCGACTACTGTTTTACTGGTTATATAATCGTCAAACACGCTCAGCTCATTTACTAACACGTAATACCCTGATACAGATGCAAGATGTTCCCTGACTTTGCCGAGGCAAGTTCCGGCTCTGCAACCCTCATCTTCGGGGTAGCACCCAAGGTCTCATACTTCGACGCAGAGATGGAGATGGGCGCAGGAACTGAGAACGGTTGCAAGTGCGGCGACAACTGCCAGTGCGACCCTTGTACTTGCAAATGAATATCCTCAACAGGGTAAAACCAAGCAAGGCCAACAGCAGCTTACTATAAGGAATGCTAAGCATTAAGCAGTATTATAATATGTTAACTAATGTTTTAATAGTAATGTGTGTGTGTTTTTAAGACTTTAAGGACTATGATTAGTCTTTGTTAGTGATCTTGTTAGAATAAAGTAACTAATTCGTGCATTAAGTTATACGATTTGGTTACTTTCTTTAAATGTTGTCTATGTTTAATTGGTTGTTTTAAGATATTTATGTTTGTTTTGGCCCTTGCTTGCTAAGTTTAAGATATACAATAACCACTTGATTTTGCTTTAGGATTTCTTTCTCTCACGAGTCTATCTTAAGACGGGTAAATTCGTCTTAAGATTAAACGACTCAAGTAATGTCCCTTCTAAATGAGATGAATATATTGTTAATCCCTGTGCTAGGGGTGTAAAAAAGTCAATCTAAGCTCGGTGTGTAAAAAATATGAGCTCGGGACTCGATGAGCTTAGCTGAGCCTAAAAAAGTTGAAATTCAAGCTCGGTTAGGAAAAAGCTCGAGTTCGATTTGAACTCGTTTTGTCGTTATATACGACCTGCCGAGCCGAGCCATGCAGGGCTTGGGTTCAGCTTGGATTAGCCAGGTTGGCTCGAGCTTGGTTTGACCGAGCACGAGCGGTGCTTACCGATTCCGAGGGTTTGACGAGCTGGCTCATATCACTTTTAGCTACAAACAAAGTGATCACTTACTTTTGTGAGCATGTGGTCCAAAAGAAGATGGCTACAAAAGGGTAGGGTTATTGATAGGAGCCAAATTCTTAGACCATCCCCAAGCAGAGGTCGCGCTAATTAGGTCGCGACCTGGTTTAACTCTTAATCTCACTTTATTATCTTGACCTACTTTTACCCTCCCAAGCAGAAGGTCACGACCTAGGTCATCAACCCAATCATTTTTCACTTTACAACATTTCCACTCATTTACTACATTCTCTACCCCACTTTTCTCTCTCTTACTTTTACAATTAATTTTCCAAACATTTTATAAATCTTTTTTTTTTTCTATCATTGCAAATATCTTAATAAAATAAAAATCTTAATAAAATAAAAAGTGCCCCAATATTTTACGGCTATAATTCGACATATAAAATATCGCATACATAATTAAAAAAACATGAAATACTACCAAAAGATTATGAGCTAAAAATCCGAACAATAATAAAATACATTCCGTACTATTTCTAATTACTAAAGTTTTGCCAAATATGACCAATGAGATCATTTTTTAGAACGGTATGAGTGACACGATCGCAAATTTCGCCATGAACTTCTATAAATCGATCTTATATCATGATATTTATATGAAATCGTTAGTTGAAATGTATCTAACCTAACCACTTACTTTTAAAAAAAAAAAAAAAAAAAAAAGAAAATGAATTTAACCGAAAGATACTGGCATACTGCCTTCAATGCATTGTCCCCATTCATTTCATCCCCTCAACAAAGCCCATTCACTTTCCCAATTATATTCATCTCAAAAACTCAATCAAAATCCCCAAATCGATCATTCTCATTCATCATCAGTCCCAAATTGATCTTAGGCCTAAATATGCAATGATCAATGGTTTTAAATTTTTAATCCCCCAAATCGACATTAACTTTATCATCCGCGAACATTCCCTTCAACATAAACCCCAAATCGATCATTCCCATCAATTAGAAAATGAAGATCGGTTGATCTATATTATTACTAATGATCAACATTCAACAACATCAATCGTTCGTCACCATCTTAATTCACCATCATCAACACCGCCACCATCGCCGTTCATCGTCAGCACTTTTATTGTCTTTTTTCATCTTGATTAAAATATGTCAAAACTAAGTTCATTTTGTAGCCAGTTAAATAATATAGCCATTTTGAATATGTGCATATTTTATTTTGTTTTGCTTTAATATAGAATTGGTATTTAGTTTCTGTATTTGTTTCTTCTTTTTTTTCTCTTTGGTAGAAATGAAAGAGAGGGTGAGTGAAGGGACATGTGCAGATTTCTGTCCTTTGGTTCTTGTTTGTACTGGTTATTTGCTTTCCACCAATACTATGGAGACACCTAGCAGGTCACCAAGAGGTCAAGAATGTGGAGAAGAGGTCACAAATTGACCTCTTTGGCAAAGTGGTCATGCTAATTTGTTGCTTAATCATGGATTAAGGTGACCAAGCAAGGTCATGACCTCCCTCATGACCTTGCTTGGGGATGGTTTTAGAATAGTAATAATGTTGTTGACAAACGAATGATAGTCGTTCATAATTCACAAAGTAAAAAGTCTATATACAAGATTGAAAAATCTATATACGAGATTTCGTGGTATTTCCTCAATCTCGTTTCTATTGTCTCTCTTTTTGTTTTGGAAATCTTTTATGAAAAACGGTGAAATATTATTTTACTCCTTAAATTAAGAAAGTTGAGACAATAAATTAAGGCGGGGATGCAATAGTTAATTATCTAGGGACAAAACTGTATGATCAAACTTTTTCTTACTAAAATTAGATGAGATATCAAACTATAAGATACTCCGTAATTATAAATAATTTTTTGTTGAACGTTTCAGTCCTTGGACAAATATAGTCGGTTTGAATTTTCTCCATTTTCTTTCATTTATTCACTATATATGATATCGATTGTTTGCAAGTCCTAATTGAAATCAAATTGGAATAGAGTTTTAAATTGATTTAGATTAATGTTTATGCGTTTAATAAATCAAAATTGTAGTCCCTCCGTTCACAATTATTTGGCCATTATTCACTTTTAGTTGTTCGTAATTATTTGTCAATATTATCTAATTTGGGTATTATATGGGTTATTTATAGAATAACTGAAATGTGAAGGCATCAAGACTCAAATTTGATGTAAAATCCACCCTCATCCAATTTTTATAAGTGTTATAACAGGTATAATATTTGATACCTAGTTCAACCACCGCTAAAATCTTAGATTCTCAGGTGTACCGACTTCAATTCTAGCGAGTGCTATGCAATTCTAATTGTAACCCGATATGGATCTTGAGATAATCCACCCCAAAAGCTAGCGCAAAGGGTGAAAGAGCCCAATTCTATCTATTCCATATCAACCTTCCCACGCGACCGATGTAAGATTCATGTCCTATACCATGCACATGGATCATTACATAACCTCCATGCTGAAAATTGACATCCTTAATTGTACATTTTGTACATAACTTCACATAAGATCCGTAAAACGTGACTATTAGAAGTTGAATTTATCATACAGTTGAATTTTAAATGAGCTAAAGCCCATATCGCCTACCACTTGTATGGCCCATGAATTGAAAGGCCCCGGTTTCTCGGGCCCATGTTGCATTGGTGCATAGCGAACTCTTCTTTACTTTGACAAATGACAAGTTCTTTTCCGAATTGTGAAGATACAATTTGACTATCCCACTTTCTCCGTCTATCACAAGTTTTTTTACGTACTTCTAAAACATCATTTTATTCAAAACGGATATATTCCGTCTTCAATAAGAATAAGATCAATTGATATCTATTTTTTTCTAGCAAAACAGGGTGGTTGTTGGATTGCCTAAAATTACATAAAATGAAATTATCTTGAAACTTCAATTCTTTCACAATGGATTTATGAGGTAAGTTACTTACCTAGTTCTCCTAGGTAAATTGAAATTACTACATGATTTTCATTTTCTAGCATTCAACCAAACATTTTTTTTCGAATTCATATGAAATGGAAAAGCATTGAAATAAATTACCTAACCATTTTAATTCCTGATGCAAATTAAACGACACCTTGTCATTGTGAGTCTTTAATATCGCTTATAAAATACCTATCTGTGTATAAAGATGTTCAATAAGTCTTTCTTAAGACGGATATATCCGGCTTAAGTTAAAACGGGTCAAATATCCGACTTGGTCAAAGCTTGGCTCGTGCAAACTCGGCTCGAGAATTTAATGAGTCATGCCAATTAAACGATGACTCGACTCGAAAAGATCTCGAGCAGCTCGAACTTGTATAATTAGATAAGATTTTGTTCATATTTTATAATAATATTTTTATCATGATTATATCTTTGTATCATACATATCAAGTGTCTCACTTATTTGCCATTTTTTTTACATATAACCTTTGAGTTTTGTTATTGAAAATATCGGAAACCAACAACTATATATAGGCTCGAGCTCGCGTGAAAGTTGCAAGCTTAGTAACTAGCACATTTTTTTCAAGCTGGGGTAAGCTCGAGATCGGCTCGAGCTCGAACTTTTTTCTTGAGCACAAGCCGAGCAAGGCCAAACGCGGGCTCGACTCGGCTCGTTAACACCCCTATCCGCACCCTTCGGCCCGTAAATTTTATATTTTTGTATTTATTTTATTTATAACTAGAATTTGCAAAGGTCTTACTCCAAGGTTTTTTTTTTCTATATGTCGAATTTGGCAGCGATTCTTAGTTTAGCTTATTTTTATAACGTAGAAGAAAACGTATAGCATGTTTGGCTTAAATTCTTAAAAATGAGTTTCTATTTCCCGAGCTTAATTTTTTAAAAGAAGTTTTCAAGAACTAGAAGCACCAAATTGATGCTTCTATTTTTATGGGCAAAAAGAGACTTTTTTGCTTTAGCGAAACTTTTTTTAGTTTTTAAATTATTGTGATGTTTGGCCAAAAAGTGTTTTTGAGGCCAAAAATACTTTGAAAAGTTAGGCCAAACACACACGTTGTTATTTTGCAGAGTGAACGTTTACTACTAAAAGTACGTTTACTACTAAAAGTCTGGTACTTAAACTATCAAGTAAGTCTTCGTAGTATAATTTATTTTT
Organism: Heliosperma pusillum; assembly: GCA_022085475.1. Lineage (NCBI taxonomy): Eukaryota > Viridiplantae > Streptophyta > Magnoliopsida > Caryophyllales > Caryophyllaceae > Heliosperma > Heliosperma pusillum. The sequence goes on along the minus strand of JAIUZE010000918.1, from coordinate 65,499 downwards.
TTCGTGTACAGATCTTTGACAATCATGATTAGGATTTCCAACACACTATCCCCTATCACGAGAAACATGCTAGTAAGCGATCCCTCGCTAGCACGAGACTTTTTGTTGCTTGCGTTCTTGTCTTTGTGTTTGCAAGGGTGCGCACATCGATCTGACAAAAATATCGTACCATGACCCAACGTATAAAAATCTAAAATGTACATATATATCCCACCAAAATCAAGCCTCATTTATCCACTAAACATTTATAGCATATATCTATGTTATGGTTTCTTTTATTTAAAGTGAGTTTTATAATTATAAATTTCCGAAGCTTTGATTTATCTTTAGAATAAAAAAAATGATTATTCTCCTACAAGAAGATAATAAAATTTGTATATAATAGTTATACTAATGCTAATTTTTTAAATTATTATTTATACGAAGGCTGATATGCAATTAATGGATTATACAATTGATTGTATATACAACATTATCAATGTTGTCGAGCATTGTTACAAAGTTGTTGAGTTTTATTAATAAAATTGTCGAGCTATAATATAACGTTATAATATTAAGTTTAAGGAAATAATTAGTAAACTCAATAAATTTGTAAAATAACTCAATAACTTGTAAAATAGCTCAACAACTTTAAGATGATGGTATTACAACCAGTGGCAGAGCCAGGAATTAAACTTAGGGGGGGCGAACGACTAATAACATAAGGTAAACTCGAAAAAAAATCGAAAAATTTGACTAAAAACTTCGAAAATCTCATCCGTCATGGGGGGCGACCGCCCCTGCTAGCCCCCTAGCTCCACCACTGATTACAACTAGTTGTAGGATAGTATTTGTGACTGGTATGCGGTGGTGAGAGGATTCGATGTGCGATCCATCTCGCTCTACCACCCATGCATGAGAGTATGAGACTATACTGAGTGCTACAATACTTTAATTTATATTCGCAATTTTCAACCATCTTCTAAAGTTATACCATACCCGCTCTTACAAGCAATTCCACGGACCGCCTTAAATATACATACATACACTTAAGTCCTTAACCGAATACTCGTAAACTCGTTACAAACACAATCCATCTTAAATTGTCATTTATTTTGACTACGATATCATTAAATTCCAAAATAAATAGTTGTAATAATAATAATAATAATAATAAAAAGAAAAAAAAAAAATAATAATAATAATAATAAAAAGGGTGGGGTGAAGGGGGGAGAAAGGGGGACTATAGTCCGCGTTTTACGGCACAATAAGACGGAGTATGAAAAGGACGAGACTAAAGCAAGCTGTTACATATGAGTGATCCTCATTTTTTGCATTCTCTGCTGGCTTTCCTTCCCCTACTACTGTCTTCTGGACCCTCTTTGCTTCCTCTTTCTGTCTTTTTCATTTCAGTTTCCTCATTCCTTAAGGACCTTACTTAATTACCCTTCTTTAGTTTGGTTAATTTAGTTGGCTTAGTATTATGCTACAAAGCCTAGTTATAGATAGACAGTCCTAGCTAAGTGCCAAGTAATATATGCCTATTATGGCTTATGAGTAGGGATCACAATGGATAGGATCTGGATAGGGTCCTATAAGATCCAGATCCATATCCATATTGTATATGCTGGATCCACATCCGCCCCATATCCGCAGGGTCCAAAATTTTCAGATCCATATCCAGATCCGTGGATCAGGGTAGGATCTGGGTCCCAAATGAATCCGATCGATCGTTTTCAAAATATTTTATTAAATTATTCATTTTTAAATGTAATTTTTCTATTAAAATTACATAAAATGTATTAGAATGTTAAATAAGATTATAAGTATACATTATATCGACATTTAACATAATAAAGTAACTAATTACTGCGTAAGTTATTATTTGGATGAGGAAAAAGTTAATTTACAAATATTTAAATTGTATTATAAATTAAGAATGACCTGTGAAATAAGTAAAATGACATATGAGAGTTGATTAAATTAGAAAATATCACCATTATAAACTTTAATTATCCTTATATAATCAAAATAAATTTAAAAAATAAAAGATATGGATCCGTGGGTAGGGTCTGGATTTTAACAACAAGATCCATATCCAGATCCGCCTAAATTTTTTAGGATCCATATCCGACCCATATCCACTGGATCCATAAAAATGAGATCCATATCCGCTCCACCAGAGTCCGGATCCGCGGATCTGGATAGGGTCCTGGATCCATTGCCATCTCTACTTATGAGGGATCTTCACATTTCGACTATGTGAATGTTATATTGTTATGACAGATGCGAGAAAGATAAATAAATAACGATAAAAGAAGACAATATATAGATTTACATGGTTTATTAACGGTGTGTTAAGCTATGTTTATAGGGCAAAACCGCATAATGGAGGAAAGTTTTATTGATTTTGAGAAGTACACAAAGTTTCAGATTCAAGTTATGATAGGTATAACTTCTTGGATGAGTTTTAATTTAAAGACTTTAAGCAAATTCTTTTTTCAGACGACCACTTTTCGTCTCAAGTTTCGGACGGGATTTTGTGACCATTTTATAGTTAAATGTAACTACAATGGTAAAGTCATTGTTACAGCTTATGGTAAATTGTTTTCCAAAAATTGTCACATTTGGCGGTAAAATAGTTACAAAATCTCGTCTTATGGTTTCAGGCGAGAATAGGCCGTCTGATATATAGGAGACCAACTCAAGACTTTATATAAGAATGTCTAATTAAGACCTATCACAAAATGGCCTAGTAACTAGTAAGACCCAAATCCAAACACATAACAGATGACGTCATAATCGTTCGAAGCGGCGACTAACAGATTCACAGCACAAATCCAACATATACTACCTCAGTCTTGGTCACTTCTTATCGAAGATTTTTGGTCAAACACAACATTTAAAAAAAAATCTTACAAAGATCACCTTTAGAAAGAGAAAACTTAGACTTACTGCAACCCCCAATAACCAACCCTACTTTACACACATAAGGCCACATTTGACCACCGTATTGACAACACCTTTAAAGCATGTATTCAAACCTTTCAACGAGTCCAAGAACGCTTCAAACAACATTGTTTGTTATCTCAAACATCGAGTGAAAGTCATCTCATTGCAAATGATTTAACTCTGGCCAAAATGTTGTGTTTCACAAAAAAAATAAAAATAAAAGGTTGTGTTTTAACAATTTCTTTGTTTGGTAGAATTTTTTTAAAAAAGTTGTGTGATACAAAAAAACCTATTATCTATTCACTTTGTCACAATAATCAACGAAATGGGGAAACGAAGAGACGAATAATGATAAACTAAAGGATATATTAACATATTCACCTCTACATATTATATATCCACTCGCCAACTTATGTAAACTTTTCCAAAAGTAGAAATAGATAATTATTAAGTAATACTCTACAAATAGAAATAGAGAACAATTGTCCGAGGCGGAGGGGTATTTTGTACTCCCTCCGTCCCGGTCATTTGTTTTCCTATGTATTTTTTGAGTGTCTCGGTCATTTGTTGTCATTTATATATTATGAAAGTTTTCAATTAGTAATTTGAACTCCAATGGAACTATTGTACACTTGTTATTAACTAATTAGAAACACAAATGGTCCCTACTATTTCTTTGGTCTTTTTGCTAGAATGAAAGGACATTAGATGACATGGACGGATGGAGTAATTATGTAATTTAGTTAGTTTGTTTGGTAAAAAAACGTTTAGGTCAAAGGATAGGCCTTAGCTTACCCGGTTCAAGGACATGACAGACCGTCGGCCTCTTTGAGGGCCTTAGAGTGGTGAACCTTAACCTCAAAGTAAGAAACGAAAGTTTTTTGCGGGTGTGTACACATTATTATTTTTATTTTATTATAAGTTAAATTATAACTAATGGTAGAAGATGATCCTCAATACCTAAGGTATTAAGTAAGCATTGAAAGTTTCTTGAAATTCTAGTTTGTAAATTTTCCAAAAAGTATACTAACCAAATAAGTGAATTAAATAATTCGTATTTTGTAAATTATGAGATTTTCTAATTGCCATGTATTTCAGGCGACAACTCTAATAGTCTAACTGAATTTTGGTAAAATGACATAAAAGGCATTATTATAAAAAAATGATAAACATTACTTGACATGGTTTCTTTTTCGAGCTCGCTAAAATGCATTGTCAAATAAGATAATCCTTTTATTCTTAAATAAACCCAATTAACTTGAAGAGTTACAACCGTATCCAACACACATGAAACTCCGAGAACGCCCTCTACATGGATTTAGATTCTCAACGAACCAAGACATTACAAGTCATTTTGGATCACGGGTCACAAAAGTTGATTTACGACCGTTTCTTACCAGTCGAGTTACAGATAGTCTTTCTTAAGACAGATACCCGACTCATATTTTACCCACCTACCTCACCAATTTACCATACAAGTGTAAAAGTACATAGAAGGTGGCAATACATAACACAAGATAACAAGAAAGCAGAATAAGAAAACGTAATGAAAGAAGGTAAGAGATGATGATGGTGACAGAAGAGAGGAATTGTAAAATTGAGGGAGATCCTCCCTAAGCTCTAGTCTTAGTCTAAGTCCCCACCTATTTCATATACACATTACACAACTGTGTTTATCGACAACAGTTAACACACTTTTTATTATTATTTATTATTATTATTATTATTATTATTATTTTTATTTTTTTATATCATATCCCTGTTAATAAAAAACTAAAGTAGCCGTACCAGTGTAAAGCGATAGGACTTATGTGTAACAGTTATAGAGCAGTGATTCATATGGGCCACATGTGATTACTACTCCCTCCTATTCTGAGCAACCTTCCCCCTTTCTATTTTGGGTTATTCACAATACCTTCCCCCTTTCCTTTTTTGGTAAACTTTTATACTTATTTTAATCACATTACCCCACTACAATACCCCACAATACCCATACTTTATCTTATTTTAATCACCTTACCCCACAACAATAATTATTTTAATCACTTTACTCCACAATAATACCCCACAATACATTCCCTCTCTCCAATCACCTTACCCCCACTTCATTACTTTTGGTTATTTAATTAAACGTCTTAAAATTTGTGCCAAGTCAAATGGGGAACATTGGTTAGAATAGGAGGGAGTATTATTTTTATTGTATTTATTTGGGTTTTTTCATATTCCATTACTTACGTATTAGTCTAGTAATAAGTCTAGCTGAATACAGTCAGTTGAAGATGTCCTTATTGCGACCAGTTTAAGGATAAATGTAATTAATATTCCCTCCAAGTCACTCATTTCTTCTCCTTTCCCTTTTACACAAAAATTAAGGAAATGAATTTGAACTACACAAAATACACTACCCCATATATAAATGAATTTAGACCACACAAAACACACAACCCCACATCCAAAAAGGGAAAGAGGGAAGAAAACCCGACTTACCCACTAAGAAAAGAGGGAAGAAATGACCGACTAGGAGGGAGTATCATTTTCTAAGTTATAACCGATTATTTGTCACATGGTTTCAATCTATCGTTAAACTGGTCACAAAAAGCTCGTCTTCAGCTGAAAATGGAATTGGTTCAATAAATTTGCATTAATTTAGATCAAATACAAATTCTTAGGTAAAACGGTTTGCCCTTACCCAAAAGATTTGTAAAATGGATTGTTGTAACTAATGTCTCATTTAATAGGCTATGATACTTGACTACTTGTTTTTAATGGATTCACCATACACAATTTGTGTGTAAGATAGCTTTACAGAATAATAAAGGTACATCGAATCGAATCGAATTGAATTGCATATGCTCCCTTTTTTTTTTGGGTTTGTGTCAATTATTTCAATTTCTAATATACTTTAGGTGTTTTAGTATCGAGTTAATTTGGTGTTTATTCCGGTAAAGGCAATGCAGGTGTTTTACTACATATTTTAGGTGTTTTACTACAACTAAACTCGATACTTAAATCATTATTCCCTTCACGAGAATGTCCAACCAGCGTGACATATCTAATTAATGATATCAAAATTATTCCGGTTTCAAAGATATTTTTGTCCATTTTTAACGTGATCAATAGACACATGCTTTTCAGATTGTTATTCATATCCTACTTTTTTGAGGTGGGTTGAAAAAAAATTTAATTTCTGGTTAATGGAAGAAAAAGGGTGAAGACAATATGAGGTTTTTATTAGAAGTAAAATTGCTAATGGCTTCTAAAAAGAGAAGATTTAATTAAAGTGTTCACCATCATCTTGCTATTTGTGGGTGCTCTTACCTTACAAAGGGAGATATGATAAAAGGTAATGCAGAAAGTAAAGCTACTACTAACTCTCAAGAAGGTAATACAAGGCATATTCTTGGACATTTAGCAACTTGAAAGTAATTGTTCAAATTCCCATTTCATCGTGTCGATTTGGTTCGGAAAGTCGATTCCTGCAGCCGATCTGTTCAAGCATGTTAGTAATCCGCATATGCTTGGCTGCCCATTGATCAGCCAACTTCTGTTCCTTCATTTCAGCATCTCTCCTTAACCCAACAAGTTGCTCTCGGTACTCGGCCTCAATCCTCTCCAAGCTAACTTTCTCTTCTTCCTTTAGAGCTCTTATTTTCGCCTCAATTTCCTCGGTTTTTTCCCTCCTCCGACTAGCCTTCTCGGCCTCCAGCTGAAGTTCTACCCTGTTTAGCCTCCATGCTGCTTCCTTCTTATGTGCTGCCAAAGTGCGGTGACCTTCCTCTAACTCTCGGCAGCAACTCATCAGTTCAGAGATCAGCATTTGCTCCCCACTGCAGGGTGCCATGCAGTTCTGACTAAGAGGGGCATGATCGACGTTATGGGCAGTGGGACCTCTTTCTGGTCGTAGCCAAGAAACTGAATTTGGTGCAGGGACAGTTGATGACGCGAGGCATAAAGTAACAGAGGGCGAAGGTGGGGGTCCTGCATTTGAAGCGGAAAGCCATGGGGGCAGCATTGTAGTTTGTGGGACGGGGTGAACAGCGGGTAATGGAGCAGGCGGATGATCACCGTGTAGAAAACCTCCGTTGGACATCCCCATAAGAAAAGTAGGGGTAGGTCTCACTCTTTCCTTGACTAACTTTTCGGCAAAAGTCTCCAAAATCCTATCGTACTTTCCTTCTTCAACCGGCTCAAGACACCTGTTGCTTTCCTTTTTTGCTCTTTCCTGCTTCTCCTTATATACTTCCCACCATTTCCCGAGACGTTTAGCAGTTCGACCTGGTACCTCAGAGGCAATCTTTTTCCACTTGTTACCGTGCTTGGCTTGTAGACGGATCACAAGACGTTGCTCTTCTTCAGTTAAAGATCCCTTCTTGATTCCGGGCTTAAGGTAATTCTTCCACCGTTCTAAGCAAGATTTTGCGTCTCTGTCAAAGGTTGTGCTCATACGCTGAGAGAGAAGATGCCATTCTCTAGGACCATACTGCTTTACATACGCACCTAGGATTGCGTCTTCTTCAGCAGTCCACCGCTGCCTCTCCTTCATCTCGAGGTGCAACCCATTGCCTCAAACTCTTCATCATTCATTCACCTGAAACTTCCAAGATGCCGAATCAACAAAAACAACTACATCAAGAAGCATGTATAAATAAAACAATGGGTTTTATGTCAAACCAATCCAATCCAATCCAAATACATTGCTTATTTTAATTAAGGTTGAAACTTGAAAGTTACAGTTGAAAATCGCCAAGCAGAAAACCCGTCATTAGTTTCAACCTTCAAGTAACTGAATACTAACACCAAGAAAGTATCCATTCAGCGTAAATTCAAAAATTAAAACCTAAGGATTGCATTATGCAACTAACTATTTCGCATCCAAATCCTACTCAGAAATACACAAAAAGAGGAATCACAAATGAGCACGAAAATGTAATGTAACAATAAGAGGATCATCTCACACGGTAATCACAAAATCTCATTTAACAAGGCACTATTTGTCTTATGACAGCACTAATGCACTATCCGTTTTTGAGATTATAAGACGGATAGTGTTGTCTTAGACGAGACTTACTCACACGATAAAAAACGGTCTTATTCTATAATTATAAACTGTATAAAAGAGGCATCAATATATTCCTGCAGAATGTCAATTACTTTCCTGATTAAAAATAATAATAATTAATAATAATAAAAGAATCAACAATGCAGAATGTCATTGTATAAGTAGGTCACACTAATTAAGTGATTGATTAATATAATCAGAATTAATTGATAAAACCAATGTAGAATGAGAGAATTCACTGACACACTGATCAAGTAAATACTGAAGCATACTGCCTCAAAATTTGTACCTGAAAGCTACTGATCATTGCCACAAGTTTAACCATATTACACTTTACAAATTCAATTACATTAAAAATAAAAATAATAATATTGCAAAAACACCCACCATATCAAATAAAAAAATATCAAAATCCCATATAAAAAAAAAACATTTTGGGTTTATATTATTTATAAAGAACTTCATCAGTTAAGATTGTTGCATGAGTTTATTTATAAATTTCACTAACAAAATTATCATTTAATTATCTTGTGTGATACATTTGTTCCACTATAATTACACAAATTCTCATTCTCATTTGTGACGGGATATCCGTCAGAATCTTGTGACGGGTCAAATATTCCCTAACCTTGTGACGGATTACAATTACAATTACAATTTACAACTATAATAAAACCTAAATAGGTGAGGTAAGACCAACTTTCGAACACAAACAGTGGCGATTCTAGAATTTGTAGTTACGGGGCAAAAATCCTCAAGGGAGCAACCTCTAGTTACAATTATAACCTCTTTAGGCTCTAGTTCATCTCCATAACTCTAATCAATTACTCAGAATCATTTGTTTACGTTTAATTAAAATAAACCCCACAACAATTAAAGCAAAAACGTACAGAAATTACTGAGAAAATTTTAGGTACTTCTATCAACCAAATCAACTTACAATCCTGATATTAACACCCAAGAAAATAAAATACGACAATAATCATACAACAATGAATTTATAAGAGACAAATAGATTTATCAATTAATCATATGAATAAAAATTGGAGGGAGTATAAGTTTAGTGGTTAAGATGGAGGTATCCTAAATAATATCCCCTCCCACTCAAAATGTACTCTCTCCATATCTTATTGATTAACGGAGGGAGTAACAAGAAAACAATTCTTGTTTAAGACGGTCTTAACTTATTAAAACAGTTCTCATAAGTTAACTTAAATAAATAACCGGAACGAAAGGAGTAAAAGAAAAGAAGGCTCACATAAAAGAAAGGTTTAGAAGAAGAGAGAAGAGCCCATAGAAGCAACCATTGAAGTTGTTGAAGAAAAATAAGAAGAAGAAGAAATAATAAAGAGAAGTTTGAGGATTGAATAATGATATGATGATATATATGAAGTATTTTATTATGATAAAGTGAGAGGAGAAAAAGGGTGGACCGTTAAAGATATAAAAGGGAAAAAAGGTAAAGGGTAAAGGTTAAAGGGTAATAATAAAAAAAAAGCCTAATGGTAAGGGGTAAACAGTAATGAGGATTAGACTGCTCAGGACTCAGTTGAGCGTAAATATTGGAGCACGCCAGAATGTGATTCAGTCTTTCAGAGGGCAATCGGGTAATTTTTCTAAATTTTACTTTACCCCTTCTTATCTTCTCTTGTTTGTTCTAGGTAAGGACAAAAATTAAAATATTTACTGTGAAAGAAAAATACTGTTTCATCATTTTTTTTCTCTCTTATTCAACTATTCATCTTGACTTTCTAATAATCACTAAAAATTACCGTATTGTGAAAAATCACTAACTCTTACTTAAGATTGATACTATTCATCTTAAGTTTAAAACGAGTTAAATACGACAAAATCTTTTGGTATTTTTTGGGCAAAAAGTGGGATGATTTGGTAAGTATTTGACCCGTTTTGAAGATTAAGACGGATAGTGACCCCTCTGAAATGAGAATTTGTGATAAAAAAATTAGAAGTTTAAGCCCGTGCAAAACTAATTGAGTTTGGTTGTGAAAAGTACGATATACAAAATTATTAAATGATTGAATATTGGAATTAAAAATTAAAATGTAATAATTTAAAAAAAATAATAATAAGGAACATCCAAGAAGAGATAATGTGATTTTTTTTTGTTCAAATAAACGCTCTATGTCGCAGGTGAAATCGAACATTCAACTTCATGATTGGGGAAAAATAACTCGTACCACTTGAGATAACTCTTGCTCTCAAAGAAATACGATGTTTATCTAGAAAGAAGGTGGCAAAATTATAGAAAGCCCTTAAAGTGATGAACTCTAAAACAAATACTTTCCCGTCCCAATGAATTTTATACGTTTGCTTTACCATGTATATATGTCAATGCTTATTTTCTTTTGTTTATATCTTTAGTTAAATATTATTACAAATTATAATTTGATGTTCATATTGAACTCGGTAAGACAATTTAAACGAGATCTCATATAGTCACATGTTTATCTTTTATGTTATATATTACTCCGTAGAAGTTATATTAAATAATCTCCTCACTTATGAATAATAACTAAAAAGCAAATCTATACAATGCAATAGAACAAATAAAATATACCATGAGTGACTAGTATTTTTTTTTTCTAAAGTAAAGAATGAGTAATCTTGAAAAATAGGCTAAAAGATTTAAGAGACTTAGGCATTGTTTTTTCAAACTTAATTTTAATTCTTATCAGTTCGGTTTAGCTCAGTTTAGGTCGATTAAATTAAGTTAAGTTTTTTTTCAGTTCAAATTAGTTTAGTTTAGTTCGGATCAGATTGGTCGACCAATGGTGTGAGAGTCTCGCGGTGGTGCTACTCCGTATAATCACGAGCACCATCACCACATCGCATCTTACGGTCCCAAGCTGAACCGTCGGCTTTGATATTCTTGAGTCCTCCGCAGCGGGCTTATAGAATTAGGTGCATGAGACCGGCTAACAAGCAAGGTTAGGTTTCATCTTAAAACCAATTGGTGTGGGATGATGTACCTCGCACATATGAGAAGATATCTAAACACAATTATTAATATTTTTATATTATATTAATATTAAGGATTCTAATATTTATTTTTATTACTATTATAATACTTATCATTGTTGTTATTATATTCAGTCTAGATCACTTTAGTTCAATTCAGTTCGGGTCTATTAAATTGATCAAATACTTAATTTTATATGCACTTTGGCCTTTGCCATCTGCTTCACTATTTTAATAAATTTTCTTTCTTTTTTGAAGGTGAAGGGTATGGACTATTTCCCTTCATTTGTCGAAATTCTTCATCTATTATAGATTTACAATCTAAAATTACAGAGCCTTTACAAATAGAACCAATAGAAGGATTAATGGTGGTCTCGGAAGGTAATGTGCCACATCGGACCGAAAACCAAAAGATTGAAACATAGGGACCTATGCCAGAGACCGAGCGGAATGACATATTGGCCTAATTTGACCCGACGAAATAAATGACGTACAATCTGATCCAATCCGTTCCCGTTCCATCTATGGGGTTGAATCGATTTTAAAACAAGCTTATATCGAACAACCAAATTGTGTGTATCTCTCTAATGCTTTATAATAGAGGCTTTTCAAGCTTTGAAGTCCCCAAGAAAATTAGCTTAATCATATGTGAACATTAATTAGAACAATAGGTTGGCGAAATTCTTTTAACTATTTCACAACTCTCCTTTAAGACACTCCTTTAAGACGAGCGACCCGTTTTAAGCTTAAAACGGATCAAATCCATCTTACATAGAGCTAGTGGGGGCTCTATTTGTCTTCCACTTGCCCCCACTTGCTTTTATGAGGGAGGATTGACTCATCTTAAGATTAACACTAGTCTTCCCACCTTAAATGATAATTCGTGATTTCACAATAGGATTTAGAGAGGAAGAAAAAAAAACATATTAAAATGGAATAATGATTTAATTTATAAGACATATTTTGAGCCAAATTCGATCAAATTCTATTCATTTAGTTAGCAACGAAGATAATTTCAACACATAAATTAAGAACCTAATACATTAAGATGGTCACATAATATATTATCACAATCCAATACGTCCCAATTTTCCCTTACAAGACGTAACTTGCACAAATACTTGACGATTCCATGCATACTTGGTCGCTCCTCCGCAGTACGAAGACACCGCAAAGCAATGCGTGTTATCTTCAAACCATCGACAATATCGTATGACGAATCATCCATCAAATTTTTATGCACTAATGGTATTTGAGATTTACATAGAGAGGAAGAGATATATCGATCCTTTTGCTGCACCCATGCCCATCGGCTCATCAGATTACATTTAGATGTGCCTTCTCGGCCATTTGGGCATGGGTGAACTCCTTTGGTAATCAAACCCAAAAGAGTTACTCCATATTTTTTAACTGCAAGTGTCACGAAATTTACCAAGTCATTTTTTGGACTACGTAAGAAAATGCTCTTAACATTTAAAACATCGTCATCAATACATCATCATCATCATCATCACATCAACAACAATATTACCCAATGGCCAATGCCTCAAAGGCTACCACAAATTCGAGGTGGGGGTTGTCGAATGTCAACATTGCGTCGAAAAGTGCATGTTAAAATCAGTCCGGTTAGTCTCACTTACGAGTTAAGACGGAAGAAATAGTACTCCACTACTCCCTCGACCCCAATCTTATTGTCGCTGTTGACTATAGTTCACATTGAAGAGATAGTAGTGAAATAGTATCATTAATACCCTTTTGACTAATATAAACATGAAAAGTATAATGTTAAAATGGGGACTTTGATATTTTTATTTACTATATTTCCTGCTAATTCTTCATTCAACCCCTTCTTCGACGATTGGAATTAGTACAAAAGAAAAAAGGCTTCAAGGACAATAATTTGGGATGTACAAATAAGGAAAAGGGAACGATAAATAAATAGGAGATTCATTTGTTATTTTTGAGGTTATCTGTTTTTGTCTCATCTATCTAAAGGGGCGTTTGTTTCGCGCATGGGTATGAGTTTGGAATCTGGAATCATAACCAGGTGGTATGGGTTTGAAACTTGATTCCTCATACCATGTGTTTGTTTCATTTTAAGTGGTATGGGGTTGTAAAATAATCAAGGTTAAATTTGAATCCCGTGGGAATGAATCTCATACCCACTCCCCTACTTGGGTTTGATAAACCCATACCTCGTGGTGTTGAGGTATGAGTATGAAACCCACAATTTTGTGAAACAAACACTGGGTATAGGTTTGACTCATTCTAAACTCATATTTCATACCTTTATTTGGTGAACCAAACACGGCCTAAATGGGTATTATTTGATTGTAATAACTATAAAACAAACACATATACCTCCATAGATCTTAAACAAGAATTTGTGAGATTAAATGTATCCATACCGTCAAGGTCACTCCTGGTAAAATCATACATTGATTTAAAACCATCGTCATACTGGTCTTCGTCTCTGAAAAAGTTGTATCTTCGATTGAAGTTGAATAATCTCGGTATATAATCCTGCAAATTTTATTTTTAGTTAAAGAAAGAAAAATAAATATTGTTCTCCTTCTCTAATAGCTTTGACAAACTGTGGTTTCACTACTTCCATATATGTGCCTCGTGCATTTTACATATTTTCACTTCATTGTTTGTTTTTCATTGATTCCAAAGCAGCCACAAACTGACTGTTCTCTTTGGTGCTCGATTAAGTCGAAATAAAACAAAATGACTAACTAAGCTACTCGTACTTCTTAAATTTTAAAGTATTTTTGATGCAATATGTGCTTCAATCAAGAGTGAAACCAATGTCTGAAACAATACTAAAGAGAACAAGTATACCTCGTCCAAAATTACAGAAGAAAGGTAAACCCTGGCAGTTACGGAAGGGAGATCGCCATGTTTTTTATGCATGTATTCCAAAATGCACGCCAGAACAAGCGCCACCTTCATTCTTTGCAACCATGTGAAGCTATCTATTAGTCATAGTATCAATTGTCAGTCCAAGAATTAAGAAATAAAGTTGTTTAAATATAGTTATTATTGCATTAATAGTTCCAATGGTTGTTACTTCGACTCTTCACTGTTGGGACACTACCCGTGTCCACATATCATGAGAGTACCTTATCCATATTTTAGGACAGGTTCCCGTGTTAGTCAAGTTGAGTCCGGCACTTCGATATGTACATGTGCCTACACTCGTACCCAAGCCAGAGTACCATAGATTCAAATAAATCATCTACATGGCTATTTTATTTTGATCATAGATTTGAGGCTAGACGACATCGAAAATTACCTTCAGCAATGAGGTTGTTTAAGCAATCTAGCGGTTTGAAATCATACACCATACCGAGCCGTTCATTGTTATCTTCAGCACAATAACCGAGCATGTTAACAAAGTAAGGGTGATATTTGAAGTTCGGATGCTCCTGTAACTTCAGTTCTTCCTGAAGAGATGAAATCCAAAATAGACATTAATAAGAGGATAAATTGATACAAAACGAGGGAAAATAAATAGAGATAACATAAAAATGACTGTAAATGATGTACAATTGTACATACACGTAATGTACACAATGAGTTCTCCTTGTGTTCATCATAAGTATAGTAACGACTCTCTGCTTGTATAATCAATTCCTTCACGACAACATCTCGAACTGGTGAAACAAATGAACTGGGTTGATGATGTTTTCCACGATATATTTTGAACTTCTTTGTTCTTATTAATAAACGATCATCACTGAAGTAATTAGTACACGCTCTTAAATCTTCAAAACACATCTTCTGAAGTGGCATCCTTTGTTGTTCTAACTTTGCTTGATGAAGGAATTTTTCTTCATCTGAAAAGAGACCAGAAAAATTATTGCCAGTTTCGCCAAAAATAAGTTCAGGTTAGCAGATACACATATTCAGCTGACGAAAACAAAACAAGTTAGCAGAAATAAAAGACGATGTTTTTTTGTGAGCGACTCCAATTAAGAAAAGAGGAATTCCGAATATAACCTTGAAAGGATGCTCTCTGTTGAGAAGAATGAGGGTATACAGAAATTTTTAGCTCGCAAGTATTTGAAAACCTCAAAATCAACATCAATTTTTCTTTGAACCTTAGATCATCCCTAGAATCAGCTGGGAGTAGCTCAACCAGGAAAGTACTCAAAGCACCTCCATGCTCAAGTAAATAATTTATGAGATTGAATTCCGCTTGGTGAGACTCGCAATCCCTCACTTCAACATGGCGAAGGTTTGACACCAAACAAACGGGGACGCAGCTTGGTTGAATCCAAACTGAATCCATTCTGAACTGAGCATCCTTGCCCTTGAAATCCTATATTGAGTGACATTACCACAATGACAATAAGCAGCACAGTCGTCAGATGAATTTGAGAGGGTCGATACTAAATTATTCTTGTGCTTCAACTTGAGATCTAGCTAGAGCATAAAAACAAACTATAGAATTTAGCCCCCGGTTCCGGGACCCTTTTAAACTTGGTATTAGACGGCCTTAATTACATGAAGTAATTACATGAAGTAATGAAGTTAAAAACAAACCTTGCCTATGACTAGAACTTCAAGGTTTGGTGAAGATTCCAACAGTTTTGAGATAACATCCCATGAAGAGTAGTTGAGAAAGCATAGCTTCAACTGATATAAAGCCGGGAACTGAGGGAGCTTACCGCTACCGCTGCCACTGCCGTTACAGTATATGCTAAGAGTCTGCAACCAAATGAGAAGAAAAATCATCAAATTAAGTATCAGGAAAATTCTTGTTAAAGAAAAAAAAGGCGGTTGTGTGCTTCAATCTTACATCCATTGTATGAGCCTTCAAATTCAAGACCTTGACATGAGAGATCCTATGCAAAAACTTTGAAACCCGACGAATATGAGTATGTAGCTTTGGAAATTTTCTAACAAAGGGAACTCCAATGTCAAGTTTTGCGTTGACAAGGCAATTACTCGTAGTTTTTATGACATGATCTTGGAATGATTCATCCACAACCAGGAGTTCCTCCAAGATTGGTGCATAGATTAAGAATTTATTTGACGATTCTACTGATCGAAATTTCATTCGCAACCGTTTCAAGGAAGGGGCTACAATGTTACAAAAAAACTTAGTTTTCCTTAAAAAACCGCCAAAATAGGCTTCCTCAAGCTGTGGGGAAGCTCGAAAGAGAGCGCTGAGTAACAGCCATTTATGATCGATCCCATCCATCCAAAAATGAAAAATCTTCAAATTGGGTAGGAAGAGACGGGGTCTGGATAAAATAGACCTCAATGGAGGGTTATTGTCAAAGTATAATTTAAGAACTTGCAATGACGAACTGTTGAAAGTATCAAACGGAAAGAATACGCCAGATAACGATACGCAAATGGATTCATTCAAGTGAAGTTGTATCTCTTTTGCTTGCTTTTTGCTAACAATGTCATCAAGCCAACCAAGAACGGGATTAACGCCCCGTTCATGAAAGGGATACATCTTTAGGCAAAAGCTGTCAACTTGGGGTACCTTAATAAGTTTGAGAACTGTATCGACAAAGCGTGCAAAAGGCAAAACTCCATCAGGCACATCGACACCAGTATAACTAACATTATCCTGGTTACTCGAGGAAAAATTATCATCTAATAGTATAGACTTCTGAGCATAACACCATAACAATTTCCATCTCTTAGATAATATGCTAGTCAAAACAGCATCTTTTGTAGGAAGAAAAGAAATAATACGAATAAGTAAATCATCTGTCAATATTTCAAACAAATCCTCCATAGCTTTTTTTCAGGAATTTTGTTAAATCATACAAACGGGTCTGTAACGCACCTAAATGGATGAGAGCGCCCGCTTTATAAACCCAGAGAGGTTCCACTCTAAGAGACCCTTAGCTCATAGGTTATAATAGTGATCCTCTGAAGAACGTCTTGACCAGCTAGATTAGGAAAACTCTCCCGTCTTTTATCAACGTGGAAAAACACTCACAAGTTTGCATACTATTAGGATACAATTTGGGATTAGGAATGAATCCCCCTAACCATAATTAGGAAACAGAATTATTATAAATAATAATAATAATAATTATTATTATTATAGTATGTTTATAACTACTATTTTGGAAATAAATAAATAAAAGGAAGATGGAAATAAATAAACAGAGAGGATGAATTAATTGATAATGATTTGGGTTTATAACCAACTAGTTTACTGTAAAATTAGTTGAAATACTAGTTTTTTACTTCTATTTTCAAAATTATTATCATCATATCAATACATATACCTTGTTCAGGTCAATTGTTATTCTAATTCTTTTTTAGATGTATCAGTTAATTGTTGTCCATTCTAATTTGGAAGGATACACAAATGTTCTCTCACTCTTTTCTTGATATTTGTAACAAAATGAAAGGGCAACAATAGACCGAACGAAAGGAGTATATTCTATATAATACGGAAAAAATTTAAAACTTTTTAAATAATCAAACAATTTTTCGTTAGACTTATAATCAAACAGTTTTCTTATGTAAATAATAGCTGCGATATTAAAATATAACATAGTATATTTTTTTCGTAATCTTGTAAGATCTAAAAATAGATGATGTGTACGCTCTAGAATCGTTTGATTCAAGAGTAACCGAAAGAGCACTGAACGTAATAGTATTAACCTACGATGTCCTAAAAGTAATAATATTAACAATGCGAGCAGTGAACATGTCTCATAATTTGTTGATAAATTTTACATCTCATCATGATTTCAGTATAAATAAATAATAAGTATAATAGAACAATACATTATAATAATTCGTAAATGTATGTATTAAGAAAGTCTAACACAATTATATGTTATATAAAATAAAATTTAAATGGTAAATAGATGTAATTCGAGGATACGCCAAACTTAGTATAAAAGATAATATCACCGCAGTATGTATATATTATATATATATGCTGCCAATTCGAGATGTATTTCCTCCCACAAAATAAAAGAGAGAAAGGAGGATAGCGAATTGGCAGTAAAAAAACATTTAAAATACAATGTAGAAGTTATTACAACTTTGCAAGCATAAATTCGCACAAAGCAAGAAATAAAACTTAATTAGCGGACTTTGAAGTTCTTGCCAGCAAAAGCTTGCCCAAACTGCCAACCAGAGGGTGCAACATTCAACGAAGTCGAGGTGCGACCGTCGCTGGTGGTGACTCGAAACGAGAGAGCTTGGCCAACCAAGACGACGTTGGACTGCCAATTTTGTCCCCAATTGCGACTCATGGTTAACCAATTTGTTTTCGTACCCTTGATTTGAACACGTATAATATCACCAGCTCCAGCCACGTTTGTAATTACTACCAAGTTAAAGTATCGTGAACCGTTGATTGTGAATCTAATTCCACCACTTTTTTTACATGGTACCCTGTTTTTACAACAATAAAAACATATCAGTGACACCCAGAACTCGTCTTACAAACCTGTGCACTGAGGGCACACATTAATAACTTAAATGTGGATATATTCGCAAGATATTCTCAGTAATTAAGATAGAAATGAGTTTATACTTATGCGAATATCTTGTGAATGTTTCCACATTTAGGTTACCAAAGTGCGTTCTTAAGGCGTACATTGGAAAACCGATATAATAAATATTATGTATCCACAATTTAGGTACGAAAACAAGGGCCGATTCCACTCACCGGCGGTATTGAATAGGAATAATTCCAGCTTTATATTTTGCAAGCTTAAGGAAGGCAGGTTGAGCGAGGTCAAAATGTTGACGAGGCGGGTTGCACCACCCGCCATCGTCGTTAGACTGAGCGTAGTTAGGAGGACAGAAGTTTGTTGCAGTTACAAGAATAGTTGGGCTCCCAGGAGTGCACCATTCGGGAACGTTGACACACTTCATCTCGAAACAAGCACCGCATGATAGACCGCTGTTAAACAATGCTGTGCTTAACGCTGCTGTGTTCGTTCCGTATCCTGAGTTGTATAAGTTTCCGTAACCACATGCTCCTCCTATATTGTAAAACCAAGTGATTACTTACTTAAATATTTAATTAAAACCGTTTTACATAAGTATTATTCTAAAACCAAGTGATTACTTACCTAAAGCTCCTACTAAAATAAATTCCACTAATCACGACTTTTTATATTAAGGGCATTAATGTCTTTTGTTATATGGTTTTACAATGTGATATTGTAAAACCGTTTTACAAGAGACTTAAATAGGCGTATGAAGGTGACTAAAAGAGTACATACCCATAGTTCCAGAAGCGTCGCCACCACCGTAGAAAGTAGCATGGGCGCCTTGCCATGGACCGGGTTGGTAAGTCCCGGGGATTCGACCATATACGGTAATGAACAAGGCATCAAATAATATGAAGTATAACACATTATTAAAAACTCCCATTTTGCCTATATTAATATCTTCAACACAAACTTAAACACACTTGTATATATATTAAAAAAGAGAAAGTGAAACAAAAGATGGTTGAAGATGAGGATTAATGAGCTTAGAATGTAAGAAGGGTGGAGTATTTAGAGAGATCTTTGGTTGCTATTTATATATGTTGTGTGCTTTGACATGGATGATCACAAGTCACAACTCACATGATAGTTTTTTTGTGAAGTCAACTAAATGAGTTTGGGGATTACTTAATTTCAAGTTGACTATGTGGATAGAATAAATTTAAATCAATCAAAATAACTAATTTTGTTCAGTAGGTCTTGTTTAAAACAGGTCGGATCTTGCAACGGGTATTTTGTGAGAGGAAATGGGTAGAGGGGACAAGGTGGGCACCCCCCATGTGCTCTCCACTCACCCTTGATGGGTATTTTGTGAGAGAATATGGTATCCGTCTTAAGCTTAAGACGGATAAGACGGATACTTCCGTCTTAAATAAGAATTTGTGAATTTTGTGTTATGATTAGTCAAAGAACAATGTTAGGACGCCATATGATCATTGATCAACTCATCAACCTCTCACAAGTAGTTGAGCTTTTTTTTTCTCTGTATTTTATCATACTATTTGGTCTGAATTTGGGTCGGGAAGGATCAGTAAGGTAGACATGGGGAAAAGGGCGGGTCAGCCCGGCCCGACCCAGCCATCTGGCTATTATGCCCCGGCCCGGCCCGGCCCGTTGCCAGACCCGTTCCAGCCCGCCCCTCCCCCCTGGCCGGGCCCGGGTCCATGATTATTAGCCCGGCCCGCTCCCCAGCCCGCCCTCCTGGCCGGCCCGCTCCCCAGCCCGCTCCCCAGCCCTCCACATTTAAGTTCAAAAAAAAAAAAAAATCGAACTACTCTATTGGCCCGGCCCGGCCCGGCCCGGCCCGGCCCGGCCCTGAATAAACCCGCCCACCCCAACCCCACGGGCCAGGCCCGGGTCAACACTCAAAGAGCCCGGCCCGGCCCGGCCCGGCCCGCCCTCCCCAACGGGCCTGGCCCGGGTCAGACCAGGTGAACCCGGCCCGCCACCGGGTCAGCCCGGCCCGGCCCGAACCCGGCCCGGTACCATGACTACTTTCAACAAAGTATTTGCATTGTTTTTGCAAAAGATTTGTGTCGTGTCATTTGAACCATTCCGAATACTTAACTTCTTATATAGTTATATACATAAGGTTCCATTATTCTCCATTGTTCAAAGTTGTGAACCATATAAGGAGATAAAAGATTTGTAAATTTTAGATTTGTGAGTGAGAGATTTATTAGGGTATGAGATTGTGTAACACCCGCAAATGTACCCTATTTGTAATTTAAAAATATTATACGGATACTTTTCAGCGAAATTTAGTTTTAGTTTAGAATTAAATTTTTCATGTCGAATTTAGAATTTCCGAGTTCGTATTTGGCTTTTACGCGAGATTTCAAGTGAGTCACGTCTTAAGACGTCATTGACTTTTCCTTGACTTTTTCAACTTACTCCCTCATACTCCCCCTTAACCCTAACTCACCCTCATTCAACATCTTCTTCTTCCTCTCTAGTAAACACCAAAACCCTAGCCTCCATACTTGCTCAAACTTAGAATCATCGCTACTCCTTCGTTACTCGCTTAAATTCACTAAGGTTCGTCTTATTCCTTCCCTCTCATCTTCCTCTATCCGTATTGGTAATAAAATTACCGTCTTTCTCGCTTTTCAATTTATCCTTCTTTCTCAAAGGTGAATTATATTCATCTTTTGTCGTCTTTGTTTAGGTGGAGACTTTCTAGACCCCGACAAAGATTACTATCTAGTGGAGGAAGGCTTAGAAATCGTTTAAAGACGCATAAAGGTAACGGTGAAGGGTTACTCGATATCATTTACGTGTTTTATGTGTTTTCTATGTTAGTAATCGTATTTAGAATATGATTAGTAATCATAGGAATCGTGTTGTTGATGATGGTTGTTGTTAGTTGTTAATTGATATGAGAATTGATGGTTTGTGTTGATAAATGAGGATTTTTGTTGTTGATAACATGTTGGGATTTGGTCGTGCCTGAGTCCAGCGAAGGACGCTGGCAGCGTCGTCCGGCGCTGGCAACGTTACTCGGCGAGCGAGTACGGATCGGATATCCGATCCAAAGTGCTAGTTCGGATCGGATATCCAAATTAGAATTCCAAAATTTAGATATCGAATATCCAAACCAAATGTATCGGATATCCAGTGTTCGGATATCCGAAATAATCGGATCGGATACGGATATCCATATTTTGGAATTTACATTAAAATTAAGTTTGAAACACGATCATATTCATCGTTTTACACGATGATTTTCTTTAGTATTCTTACTTTTTTGTTCTCGACATAAAATTTAAATACCACTTACATATTTCTCTTATAATTAAAACTTTTATAAGTTGTTTTATGAAATAACATTGTATTTTATCGAAATTATACAAGAAAATTATATTTTCGGATCGGATCGGATATCCAAATATTTTTTTTCTAATATCCAATATCCAAACCAAAACCAAAGATTTCGGATCGGATATCCGATCCAAACTTAACTTTCGGATCGGGTATCCAAAAATTCGGATCGGATTCAGATCAGATATCGGATCGGTTTGGATAATCGGATTTTTTGCTCAGCCCTATTACTCGCTGCCAGTTTTCCCAAGTCGACTGCAATTTTACTGCACTGACCCCTTTTCGTAAAATGATCATATCTCATTCGTTACTTGCTTGTTTTGGGCTTGTGACATCCCGTTGGAACCGTAAGAGGATAAACTATCACCTCCATTTGGAATTTCTGCATTTACATGTCTAGAACTCTAGTTATGATCGTTTGAAGTGGACCCTTGTTTTAGTTGGATTCCAAACAACGTTGTTTTCGAAAGGGGATCTATGTTTCTTATTTATGGTGCTTCATAAACTTGTTCTAATGCTTATGTGACATGTATTGACTCATTTTTATCATAGTTAAATTTATATAATTCCCTATTCTCATGTTTTGTGACGGTTTTTGGTATGTCCCACTTTGAGTCGGTTTTTACACAAGTTACGGTTTGAGCACTAATTTCCTATGTGCTTTGTGCTCTCATTCCCTTGGCTACCTCCACGTTCGTAAGGCTGAAATGTCTGAACGGGGATGTATCCTTACTGCTTAATTGCATGTGTTAGTGGGCATACGACGACGTTGTTGGGAGGCGAACGCATTGCGTTGATCGACCCGGCCGTCAAATGTTGTGTACTTGCGAGGTGGTGTTATTTGCATGTAGCGTACCGCTTGTTATGAGGCTTGAGCTCTTTTCCGCCTCTTTCGTGAATTATCGACCGAATTTGGGGTACTCGGCGTCAATGATTGACCTAGTCTTGGATGCGAAATGTCATCGCTTGTCGAATTGGAACACGTTTATTCTGAGAGTCTGGCCAGGTTTAGACTAGGAACCGTATTATTATCGTCGTCCTACCAGGAGGAAATTAGTCTACATATACGAAATGTCATCGTGTATGCGTTCTGGGAAATGCTTATCTCGTGGATGCCTTTTAATCATACTTGCCTTGTACCCGGTGTTAGTGCGTTTCATTTTTCGTGAGAGAAGTCGTCATTGTGTCGGTATGTTTGGATGAATGATTATATGATTGATCATTAGATGACTTGGCATGGTTTGTTTGTCGAGTCTCAATCTTATCAAACTTATACCGCTAACGGTGAGATGTAAGCCCTAGTGAGCGTATTCGGTTGCCTAAGAGTGTCTTCCCCGAGTCTTTGTATAACTTGATGGATTCGGACTTGTACTTCTTATGCTCTTATCATGATATATTGAATTGCCTATTTATCCTTATCGTATTTCACTTGTATATCTATATATGCATGCTTCTACTTTTGTACTTCCTTCTATGTACGTTTAATGTGATATGGCTGGGAGAACCCGGAGTTACTCCCCACTGACTGTGCCATTCATGTTTTTCATGGATGAACAGGTTGCTTGCATGGATGGCTTTTTGCTTGGTATTTTGGGTTCGGGTGTGAGCTAGCGGGCGTTGTCTCTGGATGAAACACCTCTAGACGTTATTTTAGCTTGTTTGCTAATCACTTTTACTTTGATAACATTTGGAGAGACTACGTCTCTTGTTGTAGTATATTTCGTACTTTGATTTGTAAAATTTGACACACTTCGTATTTTCTATCTTGCACGTAAAAAAGGTTTTTAAAATACCGTATTTCCGCTAATTAATTCACATGCTTGTATGTTTTATTTCCGCATTCTCGAGGGTTGTCACAGATTGTATTCGAGTCGCACAATCGGGATTGATCGTGGGGATTTTCTTTGTAATCGGGTAGGATTATTAAAAAGAATATTAATAAGAGAGATAGTGAATGTTGACAATTAAACCTTTAGAGTGCTAGTCGAAGCACTTAATTTGTGTGTTCTTGTTCTTTTAATTTACTTTTGTTTCGTTCTTTCATTTATAATCTCAATTTCACTGCGTTATAAATCAGTTTAGCAGATTAACTTCTTTTGCACAGTCACCGAGACTGTTCAATTTGCATGTGTACTGATTTCTGGTTTGCCAATAGTGCTTTCAGCCGATTTAACTTTAAAAAGGGTACTTATTTCACCCCCCTCTTAAGTATAGGATCCATAAATAACTCAACTCAGTTCATAAGTGTATAAAATACAAATTTGGCTTTATACATACCTAGGCTTCACGATATATGTAGTCGATGATTCCAATGATAGCGTTATATTTGTAGATCTACTTTCAGGAGTTGTTGTCTCGTTACACTCTCTTGGTCTATTTGTCGATTGTTCGCTTGTATGAATTGTATCGTTTCTCAAATACCAAAATTTCTCTTTAAATGCGTAATTATTATTTGAGTTTTCCCACCAGTAAATAATATTAAAAACAATACATAACACAAATGCACAATAAAAATTACAATAATCTTTTTTTTTTTGACAAACGGATACAGATAGCCTATACTGCCTTAAGGGCAACATTGATAGCTATCCAGATATAGGATCTAGGATAGAGATTAATAGCTAAACATTTTGACATACCTAAAACTGATAAAACGTAAATAAGAAACACAACTACAACATTACAACAAGACGAGACTATAATAGCATAAAGATCAAGATCGGTAGAATAGCCACAATCGCTCGAACTAGCTTCATCAGCATGAAGGGCCTCCAAGATGCATCCATTCCAACAGCTGAAAGAGAAACAATATCTAGATGTACTTACGCACTTGCGAAAAGAGCGTAGAAATTCAAGGTGATGGACAAGACGACGAAGTCTGCCATCGATGGAGACAAAACTCCTACACCATAGAGATCGATCCCTTTGATCCGAGGACCAACGGATCATTGAAACCCACATGCAGTGACCAACACGAACCCACTGAGACAAAACCACCTCCTCAGCAAAGCCAATTATTCGACTAACATTCCAAGCAGAACGATAAAGACTCCTAAAGAAGGAGATCCATATGAAGTAAAACGAAAACGGAAAATAAAATTGAGATGACATAACTTAAACAGAACCACCACCTCCAAACCAGCCAGTCCCGCCGAAAACTCAGCTCAAACCGACTCACACTCTCGCCAACATACCAAGAACACCCAGTCTCACCGATCCAGAAGAAAGAGATGGAAACCGATAAATCACCAAAAGGCCAGCAAAAGATCCCAAAATCTTAGACAAAAGGTACAAAAGCTACCACAACCCCAAAGAACCACGACACAAACTGCGACGGACACGAAACTCCAACAGACACACATGCATGCAACAAAAGCGAAAGATGATAGCCCGACTACATCACCACCAGGTGAGACACCGGTATTGAACTAATATGTGGGGGAGAGGGGGAGGGGGGGATGGGAGGGGGGAACGCCTGATTAGTGCAACCACCAACAAAGACCAGCCACCAACAAAGACCAGACCCATAAACAAACTAAGCCGTCATCCGGAACTAACTCAATGTGTGAATTAGTACCCCGCAAATCCAGGGGAGATGAGGGAAGGGGGCGAGGGGAGGGGGGAACATCTCCCCTGAAAACTAGTTACATGCACCGGGACACAGAAACAGACAGACGCAGAAGGAAGGGATCCGGAGAGGGGTAACACCATACCATCGACAACCACAGAGCACACAAGGATCTATCACCAAAACTTCACCGGAGATAAGATGGATCCCAAAATCAATACAAAATGGAAATAGGTGAGAAAACTGGGGAATAAGCAATTGGAAAGCGGAGAGGAAACGTCACCGGAGATGGGCCATAAAAAGCCTCAACTCCGGCGACGGAGCCGGTAGAGAGAGGGACGGCGGGTGGCAGGGGAAGGTGGAGGAGGCAGACTAGATTTTTTGGTTTTGTTTTTTAGAGAGAAGTCAGGGGACTTTTAGAGAGAGAGTGGGGAAGAAATTGTAAAAAAAAAAAAATTACAATAATCAATTCTACTTTATTTTCAAGTGAATTCTAATGTCAACTTATGAAGAGTTCATTGAAAAAAAGGCCATGGTAATTATTGTGTCGTTAATATGTTAACATACATCATATATGACGTCCTTTCGTACTCTCCATATGAATAATGAAATGTACCGAGGAGATGAAGATCATGGATATTATATAATTGGTAGTGATACAATATATCTTTAAAAAAATTTCCCTAGCCATCAGTCATGACTGGTGGGGTTGGATTGAGCATTTGAGCTTCATCTCCGTAGAGGCCTCTAAAGTTGGGTTATTTCATTCAGAAGAGTTAAGTACCGAATTTGGACTACTTTGGTTTGAACAATCCCATGTGGCATTTTCATTCATCAAACAATAAAACGTGGCAAAGGAACTAACATCATTAATCATTAATTAATTAATGGTCATCTACAACATGACCAAACAACACTGAAACATGAGGTTATTAATGTCCCAAAGGCAACACAACAGAAAGTTGGAAAATGAGGTTTGGTCTGAAATTAGTTTAATTAGGTAAAGGTCTCTGTTTAATTTTAATGTATATGTCACATAGATTATCAAAGTCTACTAATAATTCTTGAGTGGATGAGGTTATAATAAAGTTGAAAAAGAGTAGGCCATCAGCCAAAGTTTAGGAATTGAGATTATACGAATCTGCTACGCTCATTCAAGTATCTAATTTTGACTTTGGCCTCCTTGTGTCGGGTAAAAAACTAAAATTATCGACTTCCAAAAGGCTATGTAATGTTATTGCAAAAATTCTCATTTAAGACGTGTACTTTTCGTCTTAATTTTAAGATGGGTCAGATGCATAACAATCGGCTCTCTCATTTGCTATTCCACTTGCAACTTATAAGAGGTATTTTTAAAGTGATGAAAGTATTTG
Source organism: Heliosperma pusillum (assembly GCA_022085475.1). NCBI lineage: Eukaryota > Viridiplantae > Streptophyta > Magnoliopsida > Caryophyllales > Caryophyllaceae > Heliosperma > Heliosperma pusillum. Next base: position 38,769 of record JAIUZE010000918.1, on the reverse strand, counting down.
TCTTCAATAAGAATTTATGCTTTCCGATATATGGTATGACCATTTATGAAGAATTATATATTAAGCCAAAATACTTGACGATTGGCATCAATATATTTTTCAAAATATTTACATTAGCCCACGAAAAATGTGAATTACTCATGATAGACAAAAACGTCTCCACCTCATTTTGTTGGAATATCCTAAAATAACATACTCCGTACATCTTTATAAAATATTAAGTACTTAAATAAGTTAAAAACCTTTAAAAGCATATAGTGTAGATATTAGAATATTCCTAATAAAATATGATTTATAAAGTCAATTTAATTAAGAAAAGTCGATACAGACTTTAAAATTAATCTTCTCTTAGAACATTTCTTGCAAAATAATGTTGGGGATAAAATTAAGAATAGTTATGAAAAATCACCTTTTACAATTGTCAATTTCAAATGAAATGTAAATTCAAGTGAATTACGCAAAAGATATTTGGCATACGACCATTTAATTATAAGAAGTTTCACTTTCCACGGTTTTGGCACTAAAATAAGTTCATAATATTGCAATCCGTGGAATTTTCCAAATCCTATGACTTTAAATAAGTAAACAAATACTTCCTTCAATTCTCTAAGATCTTCCACATTTTCTAAAACGATAAATTCACAAAGATCTCCCACTTTCCTTATTTGCCTATCATTTGTACTTATAATAACTTTTGACCCAACATTCTCTCTTACTTTTATTTACATCCACATATCACCATACCACTAAATATTTCTTCACCAATTGTAGAAGATCATAAGGAATAAGAGGGAGTACGTCATAAGTTATTGAGAGAAGATTACCGTATATTTATTAATGTAAAAATAGTTTTAAAAGTAAAATGAGAGAGCGTATAAGACGGGTGGATAGCGTAGGACTTAGGAGGGATTGCTGAATGAAGGATGAAATGTCAACCGTGAAAGAGCGGGAACTACAAGTTACAACTTACAACGGTGAAGACTTGTTTATTTGTTGTCGTCTTTTTAGGTGTCTCAGTTAATTATTATTCTTTTTATATTAGAAAAATTTTGTAGGAGTAATTTGATCCTCCACGGATTATTGTTCATTTCTCATCAACTAGAATAACTACAAATGGTCCCTACTTTTTCCTTGTTCTTTGTGGCAAAATAAAAGGACGACAATTCACCGGGACAGATGAAATATTTTTTAACAACACTCATTGAAGATGAACACTATTCGGGCACTATTTATTACAAGCGGAAAACAAATCTTGTCATTTCACAATATGCAAGTTGAAAGGGCAAGTGGAAGACCCTCCACTTACCCTCTCGCCTACTTATTATGAAAGAGGTGTTATCTGTCTTTAACTTGTGATGGATAGTGACATAGTGTCCGTCATTAGTGAGATTAACTGTTTTAACAATATTACATACCATTTGTAATTCTACTTAGTGGATAATAAGTGGACAATAATTATATTAAATGAACAAATTACTAATACAAAACGTTTTTAATATAAAAAGGTCAATTTTACGTAGGGCGTACGGACTCTACGGAGTACGTATAATAATTTAAGAAAGTTTGACTGTATAGAGAAGCAACCAGTAAAGAAGCAACGTGTAACAAAAATGGATACGTCAGGGACCCACAAATGAGTGCGTGGCAGCTCATCATGAAAGACTAAGGCCCTGTTCTTTTGGACTTAAACTCACCCCCTTTAAGTTCAGTTCAGCTCCTATAAGTTCAGTTCAGCTCCTATAAGTTCAGTTCAGTTCAGTTCAGCTCCTATAAGTTCAGTTCAGCTCCTATAAGTTCAGTTCAGTTCAGCTCCTATAAGTTCAGTTCAGTTCAGCTCCTATAAGTTCAGTTCAGCTCCTATAAGTTCAGTTCAGTTCAGTTCAGCTCTTATAAGTTCAGTTCAGAAAAGTTCAATTCTTACAAATTAAGTTTAGAAAAATTATACGAAATATATTATTTATGAAAACCGATATAAAAACATTTGACATTAATTATTGGATACATACATTATCATTGAGACCGCCCGAAGAAATTGTAGAGTATTTCAACTATCGACATTCATTATTTTTGAATGAAAGTTGAAATGACATTTGGTTAATTGAAAAAAAGGTGGAAGATGTTAACAAAATATGCTCTAAATGTCACAAAAGTATCAAATGTCTATTATTGTTTCTACATTCACACTCCATAATTTTATAAGGATGCATACTCTTGGAATACCTATTATACAACATGACGTGAATATTCAAGAAACAGTAGATTCAGACATGTTTGATTATAAGCGGGAAAATGCCATGTTCAAGATACGAAACAAGATAGTAAAAAAACATTTGGCGAGACAATGGATTCGTTGTTTCGAGTGGTAGTGAAGATGAAGAAGAAAGTGATGAGGAAGATGATGATATAGAAATAGATAGTTAAAAAACGATGTAATATGTAATTTATTTTTTTATCGTAATGTAAACGTAGTAATCTGTATCAACAAACAAATGTATATAAATCGGAATAATTTTATAATCTTACCTTATGTTTTAGAGTATATTTTTTTTTGTATGACAACCCTTTCCAAAAGATAATGATTATAATAAAGTTCAGTTTAGTAAAGTTTAGATTATATAAGTTCTATTCAATTAAGTAAAATTAAGTTCAGAAAAGTTCAGCTCCTATAAGTTCAGTTCAGTTCAGTTCAGCTCCTATAAGTTCAGTTCAGCTCCTATAAGTTCAGTTCAGTTCAGCTCTTATAAGTTCAGTTCAGTTCAGCTCCTATAAGTTCAGTTCAGCTCCTATAAGTTCAGTTCAGTTCAGTTCAGCTCCTATAAGTTCAGTTCAGCTCCTATAAGTTCAGTTCAGAAAAGTTCAGCAAAATTCAGTCCAAAAGAACAGGGCCTAAGCCTTCTATTTTTACACCAAACACAATAACGAATACCATAAACCCTTTACTTTATTTTCGTACTAAAATAACTAAATTCAAATACTCCGTATAATTTATATTTAAATATAGAATATATTCGTCGAATAAAAATACTTTTCCACGTAAAAAAGAAATAATAATCAAATTAAATCAAAATTAGAAATAATAAAAAATAAAAAATTGATTTGGGGATTTCTTCCTTCTTCGTATTCATCTTCATCCAACTTTCTCTCTCCTCCAATTCACATTACGGACTATTTCGTATATATATTCTCGTCTAGGTAATTTTATTATTATTAAATAAATATTTGTGGTTTATTATTTAATTTTTTTATTTAATTATATGTATTTTTGTAGGTAAATTATGGAAGTGTTGAAAATGTTGTGTTGAAGCTGAAATTGAAGGCTGGATTTTGATTTCCAAGTTCAAATTTTCGAAAAAAAATTATGTCAGGTTCATTTGATCACGTTGTTCGTCCTCGTAAGTTTTATTTTATTCTATTTTTCTATCATTTTTAATAATATGGAATTTAGGTTTCAATTTTTCATGTTTTTATTATATGTAAGTGTTGCCTGAGCCGGACACTATCCGTCTTGACTCTTGAGTTTACGACGGGTCAAATACTGTCACATCATGGTAATAAAGACAAAACTTTTGTTTCGGATGATTATGAGACGATGTGTTTTATTATAGTTCAAGTTAAATTCTCTCATTTATCCGTGTTAAGGTTAAGACGGAAACTTAAGACAAAATGCAAATATTGATAATATTGATGTAAGGGAGACTTACTCTGAACCAATATGATGATTCGTTTTACACAATATTGATAATATTGACGTAAAACCGTGTAACACGAGACTAATTGATGTCATATATGGAAATAATGGAATTATTAGTTTGTACTGGAAGCATGGAATTATATGTGGTCGTTATTGTTTTTCTATTATGGATGTTTGGAGCATTTTGTAATTTTCTGTTTGTTTGAAAGTTTCCTGCTTTATTTAGTAATTTGTGTTAAGAAGTAGTTTTAAGCTGTAATTAAGGAAGTTTAAGCTGAAAAATATGATGACTTGGATTGGGAAATTGATTACCATTGCGAGAGATATTGATTTCCGGAACTTTAATCTGCGGAATTTGTTTGAATTCAGGAGGGAGAGTTTTGTCGTGCTTGCTCACTACAGGGAGGAGGGGTTGGGGGCAAGTAACAGAAACGTGTTATATAAAAGCGTTCACACAAAAACAGTGTGAAATTATAAAGCAAAGACACTTGCATTCCTAAAACAACTTACGATAATTAAATAATTATTAAAATCTGATTTTACACGGATAGTTTGGTCTGTTAAGTAGGGGGTTTTACACAAATGCTTAGTGCAAAGTCGTCTTATACAAGTATTTGTTAAACTTTTTTCTGTGTTGTAGGGTTTTGTTGATAGTTTTGTGACGTTTGGTTAAACATGATAGGCTTGACCTGTTAAAAGTGTTGGATGGTTGTCATTTAGGTGCCTACGTAAGAAACTTAGTCGGTTATATGACTATGTGTATACATGCATAACTATCTTGTCCCTTTGACATACCCTAACTTAAGCAGGCATATGGTGGTTGTGGACTCGTATGATTTTCGCCTTTGAAGAGTGAGCATAGCGTTAGAACACTCTTTGTGGTAGAAAGATAGAATGTTGTATATAACAATGAAGATTAGCATGTTACGGAAAGCTAATCCTCTCAACTAGGCTCGGGCGGCTCGTGTCACAGTTGAGAGAATCCTGCATACTCTGTTGTTAAATGTTCGACATTTTTGACATAGAGTCATAGAGAATATGAAGGATGAGTTTTTATTCGATTCTATGTATAAAGGGTTAGCCTGTCTCATAGGTGTGGCCGTGTGGGACTCCCCATACAGTAGAGGATGCATTTTTTTTTTTGGGTTCTCCATGAATTATGATGCGAAGCGATGTGGAAACTTCTGATGTGTTTTCACCCTCACGGTGTTCGTTACTTATCAGGTTTGAGAGAATGTTTTATTTCTAGGTTGATATGTTTTTTACTACAAAATAAATTAGGCTATCTATATATATCAAGCTTAGAATTGCGGACCCTAACAAGTTGAGTGGATAAACCAACTCCCTGTTTTTCAATTAGGAAGAGAAAGAAAAGTGGAAAAATATGCCCTAGAAACAAGCATTTGGAGTTAACTAACTAGAGGTAGCCCATTTCATTAGATTTTTCTGTTAGAAACTGCTCATGAGGGCAATGCTTGTTAAACATTCCTATATTGTTATATAAAGTGCAATGATCTCGCCTTATCTACCTGTGTACTCTTATGATCTGTATTGAGAAATAAAGGAAAATTTGCTTCCACTTTCCATTGTAATCTGTCAGTTTCTTCTTCTAGTGTATACACATTTTTTACATGTTGAATTATATGATATCTGATAAGCCAATTTAGTGAATGGATATGTTGTTACTTTCAGGCTTTGAACGATCAGCAAGTTGCGCTGAAAGAATTGAGCAAAAGTCAGATGTTGAAGTATCCGAAGATGACAAAAAGAGGAGTGGAAGTGGGAGTGGGAGTGGTCTAAAGAAGAAAGCCATTAACGCTTCGAGTAAACTTAGGCGTTCACTCACCATAAGAAGAGGGAGGAGGAAAGTTGAGAGCAAAGGTGCTTGTGTCTCTATTAAGGACGTGCGAGATGATAAGGAAGTGCAGGCTGTACAAGCATTTCGACATGCACTACTTGTGGATGAATTGCTACCTGCAAGACATGATGATTATTATATGTTGCTGAGGTAATTTTGTCTATTAGTTTAATTTAATGCCAACTTATGGGAACTGTATATGTCATTAGCACTTAGCAACCAGTTTATCATGAAATCATGAATTTGTGTTTTTTTTTTATTTTTTTTTATTTTAAGCAACTCTTGTTGGTGAAAGTACTGCATATGTCAAGTATCTGTCGTATCTTGCAGGTGGGGATCACTTATACGACACCTAATTCCCTTGTGCTATGTAAATTTAGAGCTAAATGATAACAGTATTTTGTAACACGATGCATACATAGCTGCAGCACTTTAACTCTATACCATCTATTCATTATTCCTTCTAATTATATAAGTGGAATCAACAAAATGGTTTCTACATTTCTGCAGTCAATCAATTTAGCTAATGAGTCTCATATAAAAGGAGGATTGATTGAAACATATAGCTTGGGATCAACATGTGTCCCAGCATGGTTCCAACTTCCAAGGCTCTGAATGTGCTACCATCAACTTTTTCAACTTTGTTGAACACTTGAAAGTGTACAGTACACACGATATATTACATCTAGGGCACAACATCGCATCAACCGAGTTACAGAAGTATTGAATACCTCTACCGCATTATAGGCTGTATGAGCCGCATTTACGGCGTGATGACAGAAATAAGGTGTCAATAACTAACTCCCTGGTCAAGTTGCAAACCGGGATTTGGTACCATTTTTCATACTCATCTATTTTCTCATGCTTTTCCAAGAAACCATTACTTAATGACTCTCTTGAAAAAACAACTGCGTGTTCAGTTTATAAGATTGACAGTAAGCATATTCAATATGATATGAAGTTCTAGTAAGAAGTTAACATAAATAATATCATAAGGGATTGTGGCTAGAGCTGTAATACAGAAGGCAGTTCTACGGTTCACTTTGCTATTCATTAAGGTGATCTGACTACGCTTGTAGTAAATGAGAAGACAAGATATCATTGAGAAGAAATCTTGTTGAAAAATGTTTCTGTTTTGCTTACAATGACTTGGAGCCAAATCTTTGATACCTATAACAATCGTCAAATTTTAGATGGAGGAAATTAAAGGGAGATTAGAGGGGAAGGGAAGGGAAATATACAAATTACCTTTTTAGTTCGCAATTCGAGTTGGAGGGAAATGTAGGGATCTATTTTCCTTATTTCAAGCCAAATTAAAATCCCTCCAACACAGGAATAATAGAGGGACTACTCACTTGCTTCTTTTCCCCCTCCATTCCCCTTCCCTCCTCTTTTTGTTTCCTTAAATACAACTTTGGTTAGAAAAAATATATCCCATGCACTTGTCTCAACATTCAACCTCGCAGGTTTTTGAAGGCGAGGAAATTTGACATTGAGAAAGCAAAACAAATGTGGGCTAATATGCTTCAATGGAGAAAAGAATTTGGTGCTGACTCTCTCCTGAAGGTAATTGTTTAGATTGATTGGCCTACTTAGTCAGCATTGAGTCAATCTTGTTGGTGGCATGGACAAATGCAACTTAGTTGTTCAGTCTACTTTGGTGCTTTGACAATGGACTTATGAACATTTATCTTCTTATCAGGATTTTGAATATAACGAGTTGAACGAAGTCTTAAAGTTTTGTCCTCAAGGTTTTCACGGGGTCGACAAAGATGGGAGGCCTGTCTATATTTATCAGTTGGGAAAAGTTGATGCCGATAAACTTTTGCAAGTAACTACTATGGAGCGATACCTGAAGTACCATGCACAGGACTTTGAAAGGTGCTTCGCAATAAAGTTTCCTGCTTGCTCCATTGCCGCCAAAAGGCATATTAATTCAACGACATCTATTCTGGATGTTCAGGGAGTGGTATGCTGTCTTTTCCTTCTGTGATATGCATATGGACCATGGACAGACTTCTATATTAATTATTAATGTTTTTTTAGGGTTTCAAAAATCTAGCTAAACCTGCTCGTGAGCTCATAATGCAAATACAGAAGATTGATAATGACAACTATCCGGAGGTATGGGTGTAATCGAAACTGCCTCTATATAATTGATATCAACATTTAGTACTTTATATTTTTTGTTGCACGCGGTGTTTATTGTGTTACCTGCTGATAATATTTTACAGACGCTACACCGCATGTACATCATAAATGCTGGCAGTGGTTTTAAGATAATCTGGAACACAATCAAACCCCTCCTTGATCCTCATACAACGTCCAAAATTCATGTATGTTTCCAAGTGCTGAATCAGCTAGCTGAGTGGTGTAGATGTGGATCTCTCTTTGAATGATTTTTTTTCCTTATTAGGTTCTTGGGCAGAAGTATCAAAGCAAATTGCTGGAGATTATTGATAAGAGGTATTTAATATTTTTCACGGCTTACCTATGCAACATTATTATAAAGTTCTCTCTTTGTCTCATCCATTTCTTTAACGTTTGATCAAAATTCCCTTCAAGAAAACAAAATCAAATGGAGAAATGGATGAGACATGTAAAGTAGTCTGGCCAGTGGGTACTCATTTGCTGTTTTCCCCTTCTCTTTTCCTTGATTTTTCATGCAGGCAGCTTCTCTTTAGTTAAAATTTGTATTTCATTCGTTTTACCAGCATTCTGATGTTTTGACTTTGTTGCTTACAGTCAGTTGCCTGAATTCCTTGGTGGTACATGCAGTTGTGCAGGCCAAGGAGGTTGTTTGTGTTCCGATAAGGGACCCTGGAAAGATCTTGATATTTTAAAGGTTGTCACTGTGAACACTTGTTTTGCAATTTAAGTCGGATAAATATTGCTTTACTAATCTGACTCATCTATTTCGACTTATTGTTTCTAGACGATTACATCTGGTGAAGCTGAGGTGGCTATTTCAAATAGTGAAGGAAGGTTGATTGCTTGTGACAAAATGGTATTGCTTGATTTTTTGAACACCTTCTAATCAAGCACTGAAACTATGGCTTGGTTCTGTTTTATATCCACATAGGTTCTTTCTGTTGATTTGCTTCTCTGTTTTTCATACCAGACGAAAAATAATGACACGTCCACTGCAGAATCTGGATCTGAGGTTGAAGATTTTTCTTCTTGTAAAGCACATGGTTCCTTGCAATTACAATTGATGTCAGTTAATGAAGAAGTAAGTGTTTCAAGAGTAACTATTGATTGAATTTGATAGTGATAAGATTGTATATGGTACTCCATGTAAAATAATATGCTCCGTGGGTTAGATTTAGCTTTTAGAAAAGAGAACACATTGAGTTACTTTTAGATTATTTACCAATTAGCCTTTGTTTTCTCCTGAATTTTCTGTTGATACACCTTTTGCTCAGCATATGTAGGCTATGCTAATCTTCTTGAATACTCCTACTTAGATAGTTAAATGGGTGAATGAAAAATCGTTTTCTTAATGTCTTGTTGCAGGGTAAGGTTGCAGGAAATGTTTTTTCAACCTGTAGTTTGAGTGATAGTGCCGAGAAAGTGCCAGTTGTTGTGAAAGTTGTGGATGCTGCATGTATCGGAGTAGCGTCTACGGCACAAACAAAGTCATCGGGAGGTTAGTATAAGTGTATAACTAACTTATTTATGCTAAAACCCACGTGGGTAACAGACTATTGATAGATTTGAGAGTTTTAGACTTTGCATCATTATGGTATTATGTGACAAATCAAACTATGTAAAGATAGTGACAAATACATCGTGTGCCAATTTAATTTATGCAATTGATCTATCAATAGCTGTCTGATATTGCTAATGCTCAAATCAAACTTTCACTTTGGATTTCGTCTTTGCTCGCATAAGAAGTCGCTAAGTTACATGTTGGTCATATAAAATAGGAACCACGACTTCTAGCATACTAAACTGCCCTCTAAAATATTTTTTCTAGATTAATGAAATTAGTAAATTAGTCACTAAAGTGCTATGTTGCTTGTACTCGGTTAGAAGTATCCGACACGGGTATGTGTCCAAGTGTCGGATACGTCTATTTTATGAAAAAAAATTATAATTTTGGTCTAAATAAAGTGTCCGAGTGTCCTACCCGTGTCCGAGTGTCCAGTGTCCGACACGGGTACGCGAGGTAATATTGAAGAGTCCGAGCAACATAGCTAAAGTGACTGTGCTTCTTTTGAAGTAGTAGTCATTCGATGTTGTTCTCACGCAGTTTTCAACCTCTTTGTGTTGCAAACACAAGGGACTCCTTACCCCGCAATTTGCGGGAGTTCTTGAGGCATTGCGGCAATGTTGTTTTTGTTGTTGTAAATGAGGTCATTAATATTTTCGCTTCTGACCTAAAAACTTTAGGAACCATTATCTTATCAGGTTATACCTAATTGTAATGAAAACATTACATTGTCTTCCCTAAAAATACAAAATATATGAACAGCGTGTTCATATATTTTTATACTAACTATGTATTTGTACTTTTGATCGCTAACATGTGGCAAAGTTCATCGTGATGTGTAAAAAGAATATCCGAATAACCTCTTAAAGATGCCTTTCACTAGAAAATGATGTGGAGTAATGTCATACACTGGCATCAAACTTGAAACAGCACTCACTGTACAACATGTACTGCTGCCAGTGAACCAGTCTTGTCAGCTGATGTTATGAGTTTTCGTCAATGCATAATTTCTTTTGCAATGGGGCATCAATTGAAACCTATGTGTATCCGCCTCCTGCTTATGGCCAGTCTGTGAGGTCAGACACCGTGCAACAGTACTTCAATAATCTCATGTTCCTAAGAAAATGTTAATATATGGCTGTTGCTCAGCTACAAATCTAGAGGTAGATCATGTGGCTAAATATTAAGGAGTTCACGGTTACTTTCCACTCAGTTTGTGATAAAAAAGTTGACAGTTGGCATATCATAACTAGTGTAATCCGTAGCTTTCTAAAATAGTCTCAATTTTGCACATAGATATTTTAAGCAACATACAATGGGTCTTGTGTCAATAACGATGTACGGAGTAATTATTTTATTTGTGTACTGTGACTTTCTGCAGGCAAGTGTACTCAACAACCTGGTGTAGATAGTCGAAAGTGGCAGCATTTTAGGTTTTTGTCTGTGGTCATGACGTTCTTCATGGCTTTGCTTGTTCTTGTTCGTTCTGCAACTGTAAAAGCGTCCAGAGGGACTACCAGATTCATTATAAATCTGCCGCAAAGCATTCTGGGCGTGATTTTTGGGCCAGACTTTGAAGAATATTTTAGATCTCCAGCATGTCCGCAGCTCGCAGATGCAAATTTGTTCTCAATTATACTCAGAAGGCTTAACGAAGTTGAAGAGAAGGTGACCAATTTGCATACAAAATCTTTCCAAATGCCTTCAGAAAAAGCGGAGCTACTAGATGTTGCTATTTATCGCGTGGATGCATTAGAAGCAGAGTTGATTTCGACCAAAAAGGTAGTCATCTCTTTTCAGCCACTTCTTTTTAAGAGTCAGATAAGAATTCTATTTGCTCTCTCCAGATGTGTTTCAATGTCTCAGTGAGCTTTTAAGAATTCTAATGTTAATTGACAAGTAGTTTGAAAATATATTACTTAGGCACTTCACTTTGCCTGTCTCTGACTTGACAGACACTCCGACCTTCTGCCATTACAGGCACTCTTAACACTACATTTTAGGCCAAGAACTTGACACTATTGCACAAAAAAATTGTGCCCGACACTCCATAAAATATGGACATCTAATTAAATGACCCCAAAATGTTGGTTTTGTCTCTGTGAATGACTATGAGAGAGTTTCTATTGTCAACATAGTTCGTACACTGGCGAAAGCAAGCTGTGTTTCATGTTGAATTTATTTGTTTTTTCGATAATAAGGCGTTGCATGAAGCTTTGATGAGACAGGATGATTTGCTGGCGTACATTGATGCACAAGAAGCGGCTAAGTACAGGGTGAGTACCGAGCCCTTGTAGGCAAAATCGGATGGCTAATCCTTAGTTTACACTCTAAATGTTTCTAGATGGATGCCACTAAATTTTAATTTTTTTTCTTACAGAGAAGAAAGTTGTGTTGGTGAAAAATGAATTGTTGCCATTGAAGATGAGAATTGCCAGTTTTTGCTAGTAGATTACTGAATCCTACCAGTCATTGTATATAAAGTTCAGGAGCTTGAAATTTTTTCACTGACATCAAATTTGTATATATTCATATATCAGGCTGGTAGCATTTCTTTTTTTGGGCATGTAAAATCTACGTCGTGCATACTATAGTCCCAAGTGATTTGTCTCGTATATCTTACATCTTGGTTTTGGCACAAGTGCACAACAGTTTGAATTTTTCCTTTTGGGACTAAACACAGCAGTTTGAAGAATATTCATAGTTGTGCTTTTGTTGCCAAAAATTGTGTTGAATCGGTTAGTGGGTTGTCTGTTATGACGCTTATTCTCATTGTCGAGGGATCAACTCTCTAATCGACTTCCCAGGTTTGAAGTATTCATCTTCGTACAACACTTTTCTGAATGCTGCTAGCCATTATGTCGGGATTTTCAAACATGGTGGTGTAGATTTCTGTCTTGCCAGTAAATTGGGTATATTATCATTGTGCATGTCATGATTCCATGAGTATGAAAAGTACCGACAGGCGACATATGGAAATGAGCAGTGTAGAAGAAATGATACTCTCTATAAAATTGCTGCTATGGGCATGCTGAAAACAACCGTTATAGGGGGATATGATGTTCAGGGAAGAATTTAAAACAATAGTGTCGCATGAATTGGAACTGATGTATCGATTCCGGTGCTCACTGCAATTTTTTTTTTGTTGCACAACTCCAATCAATGAACCGCTTCTTTCTTCAGAAAATTGAAGCTGTACGTTGCCTTTTTCGCTAAACTAGCTCATTAAATAAAAATTCATAAAATTGAATTGGAAAACATACGAAATATAACATGAAAACTGCTAAGAGATCAAAGAGATGTTAATCAGGCAAGATGATAACGGCGGAGTTCATCAGATTACGCCACTCTGTTCTGAAGGGGAGCCAAGGTTTCCAAGTTACAGACTTGTGGGCTCAAAAACATAAGCAATCTAGTACCATGGTCTAATGTGAAAGAACCGTCTCAATTAAAAGCTAAGAACATTAGCAATCTAGTACCATGGTCCATGGTAAAAGAACCATCTCAATCAAAAGCTAAGGTCGGAATTGTGTTTTCTAATAGAATATCCACTGTAAGTTTCAGCTATCAATCACGACGATACTGATAGTTTGAGGAGGCCTTTCACAGAATACATTGGAGCAAACTAACCAGTTTTCAAAGTTTCAGTAATCAACTCTTATCTATCGAATGTATCTGAACTTGTTATTCTCTCTTGAATTTGTTTCAGATAATCAAACTCTTCTGAAATGGTGGATTCTTCAGCAGAGTTATTCATTCGGACATAAGTCAGGAAAGAAAATCGAATGTTGTTCTCCACCATCTCCGTGGATGAAATCAATGGAACAAATGATGACGGATCAATTCGTGGAATGAAAGTGTCACATTCAACGTTTGTCTTGATATCAGTCAAGTGTATGGCTTCACAACTTGGTGCGTTCAGGGTGTCCCTGTCACAAACATCACCATCCCAATTCATTTACTTCGAATCAAACTATCAAAAGCCAGTATACACTACACAACAACAACAACATCGTTACCCCAATGCTTCAGAGACTATTGCCTGTTCAAGTAAAGGGAACCTGGCAATCTGAGGATCTGAATGACGCGACCCAATCCTGTACCCAAATAGGCAAACCTGAAAGTAAACCGAACCCCAAATTGACCTGTTCTAAGTTCTAAACCCAATTTGATGATCCCGAAACGACTTTATCCTAAAAGGCTAATTAATACTACTAGTACGAAGTAACTTGACCGGTGCAAACATATCCTATGGAAACAAGGCCAATATACAACAGGCGAATTCAGAAACCCTGAATAAACATCACCATCAGAATTCAGAAATGAAAGCTAATATACAATACCACCCGTTCCAACACATGTTTCATACCAGGGAACTCACTTAAGAATAAGAAAGACGAGCCTACTGCCAGCAGCCACTTCTACAGCTCGGCCCGCCCGTCTGCTGCTAGGTCGGGCACAGATAATAAACCATTTCTTTTTTTTTTAGATTCCCCCAACCAACTAAGGGCAAGCACCTACTCTGAGGCCGCTCGGCAGTCGAAGAACTTTTAATTATCCGAGCACTTCAGAGACACTCACCTATCGCAAGGTGTGTGTCTGGGTGGGGTCAGGGGGTGGGGGTCGTAGGCATGCAAACTTAACCCTTCACACAAAGAGATTATTTACAAATGACCCATAGTGGAAATTGACGCGATATTTGCATCTGCTAACCATTGTTTCACAAAATGAAACCCAATCAATTTAATGAGACTATGTTGCTTTATTTCATCATATTTTTAAAGCCAAAGAACAATAACTCGAATGAAAGCCGATTAATCAAGAACTTATTCCAACTTACTTTAGAACTTGACCACCTCCTATGACGAACACCTTCTCCAGAGACGATGAAAGTGGAGGTTCGGCCAAGAATTTCAATGCTGAATTCAAGTCAGTACACACAAGTAAATCTTCCAATGTCGCTAATCCCATTTTTCCCGAGCGAGACAGCACGACATTAAGGCGGCCAGGTAAAGGCCGATACTTGAGAGGGATACTTTCCCAAGTTTTCCGTCCCATGATGACCGCATTCTTCTTTCCAGCAACGGATGTAGTTGTCGTGAGCTCCTTAAAGTATCTGAGATCAGAGGGAAGAGTCCACGGCAATTTGCCATCTTTTCCTATTCCCATATCTCGAGTTGCAGCAACGACAACTTGGTAACGCCTTATATCACCATGCGGCATTGCATTCCCATTGCATGATGTTTCACTAGCAGTGGCCATATTCGCAAAAGTCCGCAGAATAGGCCCTGAAATGCGACTGACATGCCGAGTTCTATTGGTAATCAATGGACCCTGAAACATTTCCCATTATATATAAAGTACAATTACATCAACATATGTTGTATGCGTAGTGCGTACAACATAGTTACCGATAATAATAACATTAAATGAGGTACATAACACGAGTCACTGGGTCGTTAAGCGCCGCCTTAGTGTACAACCATACAGATATCAAATGAGGTACATAACATTAAGTCGTTAAGCACAAGCACGGCCGATATCATTAAATGAGGTACATAACATTAAGTCGTTGAACACAGCATTTGTATGCATACATGACTCTCTACAAAGAGCAGCTGAAGAAATTAAACCTCGCAATGCCGCAAACTTCGCAATGAAAAGTAACATTTCTGAGCAAATTGAGCTGTCAACATCTGAAATTCAAACAAACAAAAGAAAAAAAAACACTTTCAGATTACATGAAAGTCTGAAAATGAAAAAAAGTCAATATACCAGAGTCAAATTCTAGAATATCAAAAGTCTTGTCGTCATTTTTCACGAGGACTATCGCTAATCACAAATTCTCATTAAAGACGGGCACTATTCGTCATAAGCTGAAGACGGATAGTGCCCTCTCACAATATGCAAGTGAGAAGGTCAAGTGGAGTCCGTCTTGGGTGAGATGAGCTGATTGCTAATTCTGATTTTGGTGTTTCAAATTACTAATCACCTCCTCCCGCTTTTTATTGTTCTACTTTCTATTTTGAGGAGTGGCGGAGTCAAGATTTGTACTTAGTGTGGACGAATGACTAATTACTTAAGGTACATTCGAAAAAGTTCCAAAAAATTTAACCCAAAACTTGAAGATTTTGATCCGTCAGAGGGGCCCCTGCTAACCCCCCTATCTCCACCACTGATGTCAAGACATTTAATAAAAAGAGATACGGAGTATTACCCTTGAGTCCTTGACCTAAAGATTAGCTTGGATTAGATTGGATGTTCACTCTTTCGCCATACTAAATTTTGAGTGAAAATAATCCGTAATTTATTAGTGATAATTTCAAGGGGAGAGTAAAGAAGCTAATTAAAAAGGGATGAAGAGACTGTAAATAGGTAATAGGGATCATGATACCTCCTGTAAATTAATTTTACATGACTATTTACCCCAAATAATTAAAAATCACAACGGAGTCGCATCGAGGTAAACATGCTTCTAAAGTAGAGCCGGGCTAGCTTGACTCGATCCGACCTCCCCAAAGACCGACTTGACAAAACTTGTAAATTTAGCAACCTGACCCCAACACAACTGCCAATTACCCAATACAAACCAGACCTGATATTGTCTCGATAAGTAGGGCTGAGCAAAACCGGGTATACGGTACGATTTTAAAAATCACAAATTTGCTGATAAAGAGACGATTTGGTTTAACCGTGTACCCGGTTTTCGTATACCTGGATACGGATTTAGGTTGTTCGCTGCTCGATTTTTTGCATTCGCGATAAAGACCGGTACATCGTAAACTTAAATTTGAGGATAGGTTACATGTTCAAATAATCAAAATTTTCAATATTCATTATACAAACGAGTCGGGAAAATAAGTAGACAAATTTATGTGATTATACTTAAATTATACGGAGTATAGTTTATCTTAGATCTTTTTTATTTTTTTTACTTATTTTCAAAAACCGTATACCTTGTTTTATTTTTGCCCGACCCGGTTACGATACGGTTTTCTTATTCGTATCATCTACACAAAAATTCATATAACTACAACCGTTTACTGAATCGATTCGTATATTAAAACCATATCGTATTTTTTGCTCAACCCTATGCCCCTATCGATAAGGATGATGTCTCGACAATTATTAAACTTAATATTGATACAAATGAAAGCGATAAGTGTTAAAGCTTAATACATTGACTTAGTAACACACTAAAGTAAACCAAACAACCATAAAAGATTAAACTTGTTTGTAGAGGTGATCAAATGCGGATTTGGGCTGGACATGGACCGAGCTAACGTTAAAATTTTGGCACACGGACAAACGAGTTAGCAGGTTTGGGACGGGTTAGTGGGCCGGGCCTTTATATTTTTCTTAAAATGCCTTGTCCGTGCCCACTTAGTTAGTGGGCGGCATGAGCCGGATTCAATGGACGGGACGACCTATGAAAAACTCTATCATTTGGTAAAAATTGAAGTAATGCGATAAAGTAAATTTTGGTTGTGTCAAGCTATTGCGTTTTTAAATAGGTGTATTTTGTACATCCAATTCCAACTGATCAAACTTCAAATTCACGTTCAACAACTGTTAACAAAAATGCTTGTTGGTAATGTCAATTGTAAATTATTAAGATTATGTAATTGGATTGGTAAGTTTCATGATAATCACTACCATTACTAACAAACTGAACTAAGTGACGTTCCATTCCTACTTTGCCTCAACTTTATTGAGTGATGTTGCTTCACTCCACATTTTCTAATCCATTAGCCACGTTACTCCCTCCGTTCCGGTTAATTACTGTCATATTCCTTTTTTGGTATCTCAGTCAATTGTTATCCTTTCTATGACTAATTTAACCCCCTAATAGAACTATTGTTCACTTGTCATCCACTAACTATTAACCACAAATGTTCTCTTAATCTTTCCTGGTTCTTTGTGCCAAAATGAAAGGATAACAATTGACCGGAACGGAGTAAGTATTTCAGTTGCAAGATGAGTCATTTCCAGTGCAATCGACGTCGGTATTTGAATACTGTGATTTCCCCGGGTTTACTAGTGGCCCTGTACATTATTTTCGAAGCCACCACCGTCCACATTAACAGAAGCAAAGTATAAGCTTCAAGATAATTTCATACAGTATATTATTAAACGAGGAAAACAATATACTCAAGAGAATCCAAGTTGATTTCATGATAAAATTGTTATACATGAGACTTCCGTTAGTTCTGTACGCATATGATTTGATTTGGCTACCAACTGGAATGAAGATTTATAGTTCAAAATTTCACAAATTCTCATTGAAGACGAGACATATCGACGGGTCGAAACCCCTCTTACAAGGAGGCAAGTGAGGATCCATTTAGTTCACAACTTGCCCTTCCACTTGCCTCCTTGTGAGAAGGGATCCGACCCGTCTTCATTGAAACGGACCATCTGTTAAAGTTTTCAACATCTCATGGTTTAAGTGTAAGAGCATATGCGGCACTTGCCAATACCCTTTTTAATATTCTTTTAGTGTAAAGATAGCCCACGCCGAACGAGTAATACATTAACGTACACTATAAAAAAATTGAAATTTTAACTAAATTTTCACCGTTCCAAGTGAGGCAAGCACCTGCTAGCCCTCCTGCTCCACCACTGGTTTTGATACGTCTTAAAGCCAAGCCATTAAATGACGAAATACCGCCATTTAATGTTAAACACTAATTGATGTTACACCCCATACAGCTGTGTAATAATTGGTGACAACATTAGCAAACAATACTCTTCCGTTGGTGTAAGAAAAAACAGGAGCAAAAAGTGCAAGAATGTCTACTACTCTTAATTGCCAAAAGTTCTCAAGTCCGTCTTTGGGAGATATAAAACAAGAAAAGGACTTGTACTTACATCTTATTACTACAGTTCTGATACATTCCGGCCACACCGGAAAACATCTTATTAATTCTTCTCGGTTTTCTGCTCCTCGTGCTTAGAATTCTAGTTTCTTCAGAGGACTTACACTGATAATACTAGCAGTGCTCTGGAATTTCCTCAGCTTAATAACAATGCGCACAGGATCGGCGTTCCCGGTAATTGTGACAGTGTTTCTCGACGAATCCAGGACTATGGAAGAGACTCCTTTTATTGGTGCAATCACTTCCATCACCTTTTGCCTGCACTTTGAGCACTGCAAATCGACCCATACTACTGCTTTCTGCAGGCAAAATAAAACTACTTCAGGTTTGGAACTATTACTACTACTACCGCCAAAAAAACCAATGATTGGCAACAGTAAAATTAAGTTGTTCGTAAGCCGAGCTGACATGCAAAATAAACGGGTTAAGAGTGTAGGCAGTGCATATTTTGACATTTACCTATGCCCTGCCCATAAGCAGACCAAACCCCTCATTTGTGGGATATAAAGTAATATTCATTTTAATCTAGCTCATGTTCATATGAGCACTTCTACAGTATATGCAGGAACGAATATTGAAATACAGGGCGAGATTATCTAAAAAGTCGACAGCATAAGAATCTCACAGTTCCCTCAGATATAATGCAGAATAAATCGATTATAGATAACAAACCTTTTTCATCATTTTTAACAAGCCACACAAATGCAGAGAAAGCACACTTTCTAACACGCGGCTCTTAATGATCAAGCACATCAGAGAAGATCTGGAGTGCTAAAAATTTATATGTCAAGACATTTAGAATCTCATACGCATGTAACACCAATATTTAAGGATAATATTCAAAGAATACATAAGTTTCCCTCTTGTCCATCCAAAGATGGATAACAAACTAAATATGGTGAAATTGTTTATAAGATCCAACTGAAAAACAAATTAGGAAGATATTGGGATGGATACATCAATACATGTCAAATATATGTATTTATCATCACACAAAGAGCAGACAAGAGAGATGATAAATAGAACCATGTACTTGAAGCAACAAACACGAAAGCAGTTCAAGGAAACGCAATTTTCTCAGAGTAACATTCATAGAATTTACAAATTTGGCAATATAATTTGGTAGAACGTAACTTACTTCATGGAGTATTACAATTTACAATAGCAATGGTATACCCCAAGTCCTTAACCACCAAGAGAAATAGAATTATATAAGAAGACCAAAATCTCCCATAAATATTAAAATAGAATCTATGGAAACTAAATAAAGGAGGTATCTCATTGGTTAGGGTGCACAATAATGTGGTACACCTCGGATTTACCTAAGGTTTTTTTCGGTAAACAGATCAAGTTAGGCACATTCAATTTACCGGTCAGCTTGAGCGTGACATAAGCACTCTAGTTCATTCCTTTAATTAGTTCTGTACAGAATCTGCGAAGGTCGTCTTGATTGTTTGATCACTACCATGAAAAAGGCGTCATCAAGTAATTTTATTTTACATATTAAGCAGAAAGCTATAGGCACTCAA
Organism: Heliosperma pusillum; assembly: GCA_022085475.1. Classification (NCBI taxonomy): domain Eukaryota; kingdom Viridiplantae; phylum Streptophyta; class Magnoliopsida; order Caryophyllales; family Caryophyllaceae; genus Heliosperma; species Heliosperma pusillum. Next base: position 19,097 of record JAIUZE010000918.1, on the reverse strand, counting down.
TTAGCTTGCATCTTGAGCTCCTTCATGATAGAGTGTAGTTTGTAATGCACTACGTCACAAGCTCACATAATGAGTGCAAGAGGAGATTACTGGAGTAGCTATAGCCACACACTCAATAAGAAGTTGCAGAGCAAATCTCACTCAATAAAGGCAGGCACTGGAAGCTTTGCATGACATTGTCTCTACGACACAGTTATGACTGTACAGGTGTATGAATACACAGCAAATCTGGATTCTTCCTTAGGAAGTGTAGAACTATGCCGATCTGAGAGACGATTAAGCGAAGACTACAATCTTAGTTCACACCTTATCTAAAAGTAATCCCTCCGTTTCGTTTTATATCGTTATAGGGTGGTACACAAGAGTTAAGAAATAACATTGAAAATTTAAAAATCTTAGTTAAGTGTAATAACTAAACCTTGAAAATTGAAAAATAAACATTGACCTCTGTAATAAAAATTGCACAAGTAAATTCAATTGAAGAGAGAACTCAGAGAATTTGACGGGAGATATAAAACAACAAAGAAAATAATTTTTTTTCTAAGACGACTTATAAGTCCAACGGAGGGAGTACATAGCAAATGACGCCGAGAGAGTGTTTTTAAATCACCATAATGAAAAATGTGAACGCAACTTCACAGCAAGAAGAGCAGCATATTTTGCAACTCATTTTGCTGTATTTCTCATATGCCAAAGCCAACGAGATGATGATTTTTAAGCTTTAGCTCCATTGGACATAGAAACGTAATCACACCAAGTTACTAAAAATTTAATGAAATCTGAGAAAGCTAGACACATTCAAAGAAAGAGAACACTGAGATTTGACATTTCACAAAAGTGCCTTTTGCAATTCTTGCATGACATAAACAAAATCAATGCCACAAAAGATATGTGAAGACAAAAAAAATTCAATTTTGTGATAACTTCATCAGAAAACACGCTGACATAGAAGACATAAGCATGCAACCTGGAGCTTAAATCACAGCATTGTCAATTAGCTTATGGGCATGCTAGTATGCGGTATGCCACATGCCTGGGGAAAACGCTGAGCTTTAGTCCCAAGTCAAATCAACAAAAAAATCTCCCTGACATATTAAAGAAGAAAAACAGTCTTCTCAACCCAAAAGATACACTCTATGGTATGTAAGAGGTGTACAGTGACAAAGAAAAGGAGGTGTAGGTGGAGATACGAGTAAGTTCTTCTGAAATAAGATGAACCTCAAACATTATTTAGTTGAACATAAAACTACAGAAGCCTCCATAGTGAGACACAAAAGGTACCTTCGATAAAGTCACTCTCATTGCCAGTAGCCAGTTTCACCCTCCTTGATGGTGCCACCATTTGCAGCTCCAAGCACTGGATTGACCATTTGCCTGTAGCAGTTAACAATCTTTTGGTCCAGCTCATAGTAAAACTCCATTTTCTTCAAGGGTTTCAAATCAAGGTCAATAAAACATGCCTGCTGGGATGAAAAGTACGTAGCACTGATAAAACTAAGATATTGAATGCAAAAATCATTATCGAATTCTTAAAATACATCCTAGACCAACACTTGTCGGGTTTTCCATCAGGATATAAAAGTTACATATAACTAAAACATTTTCACTCTGTGCCTAACATTTGGTGAAGTTCCAAGTTGGGTATTCTCAAGATTTCGAATTGGAGATATCCAAAGTGGTAATACCGAAACCTCAAGTGAAATTTTTCCCACATTTGGGCTCACAAAGTGAAGCTATTCCATGTGATAGCTACGTTAATATTTATGTTTGGTCAAGCCGACCAAGGACTATAGCAAGAGAGTTTGTATCTGCCTTCAATACCATTTATGACATAAGGCAAGGATTTAGTTTAAGTCTCTCCCTCACATCTTAAAGTAATTGATCCCATTAGACAAAAATCCTTAATATTTAAAAGTAAATACAAATGTGAAAAGTACCTTGCATTTAAACCTTTGATTGGTTGAGTTCAGGTACATAGTTCTATAATGGGATTCTGGATCCCCTTCTTGCATTGGGCGGAAACTAATCATTAAACTACAGTCCTTGGCTGTCGCAGCTGTCAAGTAGTCCTTCACAATCTTCCGACTTTCCTCTAAAGGAAGTGAATGAAGAGAACTGTATTTGCTTGATTTCCTATCTTCATCAGTATTTCCACACACCTTGCAGGACTGGGAAACAACATCATAATAAGCATGAATTGCCCCCTCAATATCCAATTTGTCGAACTTTTGAACTTCAAGAAGCCTATCAAGAACACCCAATTTTACTATTGCCTCCCTTACAAGATTCACGAAACTAGTAATGCTTGAGCTATTTTCGCTGCGTATGAAAGATCTAATATAGTCTTCAAAGGCTTCAGCTTTGGCGAAACTTGTCCCATAGCTACCACCTCCCAATCCCCCATATATGAGAGCACCATTTCGAAAAACACGCAGATTATTCTGTGGAGTCGCAATTAGGGCCTTAATGGCTTTATCAATCCGCCTTCTTGAACCGGAGAATAAATCAAGAGGATCAAACTCGCTCAACTGTGCTATCTGAGGGGACACAATGATGTGTCAGAGGAACCCACAACAATCGTAAAAAGACGAGAGATACACGTTTCATGGCCACTTGTTGACACACACAGATGCATCTGAGCTGTTGAAGGAGGACTGCGTAACTGTAAGAAAACCGACTGGAATTGCAGTGTGGTAAACCATAATATTTTACCTGAGAATCTTTCACTTTGAGAGCTTGGTGCATTTTAAATCGAGTCACATTCTTCTTGAAGGCATTTTTATCAGCTACAAAGCTTGAATATGGAAGAAATCCGCATTTGGGCTGCCCATGGGAACCAATAAACCTATTGTAAGTTTTATGAGATAAAATACCAATGTTTTCCAAAGAGTAATATCAGAAGATATTAGGGTAGAGGGGGTAATAAAAAACATGAAAGGAAAAAATGTGTAGAACTATGACGATGGACCACCTTTATCTCCACTGATATGCAAGGTTCACCTTTGATTGAGCCTAGGGAAAACATTAAGATGCATAAAACGATCAGAGGTTAGTGTTGTTATATTGACATTCATTAATCTCTAGATATCACATCTCTTTCCAAGGTTAAATACCCAACAAATTAGTTACCAAAAGGAGAATCTGCCCTAATGACACACAGCTTCCTTTAAATTTTCAGCATTTTTCATTCTGTTTGACTGCACATAACAAAGTCACATGTTCACTTAATCACTATCCAGCTTTAGAATCAGAGGAACAATCAGAGTGTTAGATCGTGGACCGATATTTCATACTACCCATTTCCTATGTGCTTGGTTTACATGATAAGTTTCTCCTTAAATCCAGTTGCTATATATATGCATACACGTAATGTTTACTACGGTTACTCACTACATGGGAATACCGAATGATCTGACATTAGCAGCACGGAATCAGAGCAAATGTTGACTTTCGCTGCATTTACTCTCCAAAGGGGGCGCTGGCAGAGCACATTTCTTTCAACTGACTCCAGAAACTCCTTTGATACAAGGACGCATATCTGCATGTCAAAAGACATCAAGAACATATAAATGCTGATAATAAAACAGCAACATAGTATCATACTTCCAAATCTTCTAACGCCTTGGAACTTGTATCGCCTATGTCTGTGTCAATAGTTTATGTGTGCTTTGCTATCAACTTTTTATATAAGCATGTGCAAGTAGGGTAGAAAGTCTAAAACGCACTCTCCACCTGCACACAATATACCTTAAACGAAAACGTAATTTATTGGAACGGACGGATTAAAATGGAATAAAAAAACTATTCGCAGGGACAGGGGGAATACTGATCGTGCAGAGTTGCAGATTCATATTGGAAGCTACTCAATCCCAAATTTCTATTGCCATAGCAGATCTAATCATCTCGATATTTTTCTAGCCAAAATGGATATTGTTACTGCCATTGTTTTTACAATTGACATCCATTGTTTTGACACTTGACAAGTGAAAGACCACATATTATAAACTATTAATAAAGTGATACTGCATTAGTTTGCTTCTCCATCAAAGATAAATAGTACTTCATTGAACCAATAAACCAAGGGAAAATTGCCAAAAATAGTGAGGATTTGTGACAATGGATGGAAATTGTAATGGACATAGCCGATGTTGGGACGTTATACTGGGTATTTGGGTGAATAGTCCTCCATAAAAATCAGTAGTAACAAGAAAGTACTCCACTTTATTAGTGGCAGCTAATTAACATATACACAAAATACGTCGAAAGCATAGACAAGGAACAAAATTGTAATGGGTACTTGTCATTCCAGTTTACCCCTTTGCTATTATGCCCTAAGGCCCTACCCCCAACCCAACCCAACCCAAACTATTCATTATACTTTAAAAAGGATTAAGCTAATACTTAGATAACCAAATATGTTTGTATATACCACATACCAAAAATAAAAATATTTACACTTTTGCACGGACACTGGTGAAAGAAGAGATAACCTCCAACGGAACACCAACAGGTTTTTAAGCAGCATTTCACTGTTTTAACAGCATTTTACAACCAGTACACAACAACAGTAATTTTTTAATGTGTTACCAGATTCTGTCAACCCCCTAGCAAATCGGGATTCGGATGGAGTGTAGTCATCATCGCGCTTACTCAAATACTACGTACAATATAACAGACACTATGGTATCAGATGTAGCGTATCCATGGAGAATTAGGCAGCCTTGACTTTAAGGCTAGAAAATTGGTTTAATGAAGCCACAGATTACACAACATATGAAAAACATGCAACAAAGAACATACCCCAGGATCAACAAACTCAGCTCCTAACAGTGGAGTCATCACACACTGAACAAACCGCTGATCAGCAATCTCCTTGTTCGGTGATCGAATAATATCACCAACGCCTTCCCAGAGTAAGAGTTCGTGCTTGGGTAAAAAGGAGCGTCCAAGCTCATACTTTGCCATGTTCCTCGGGATCTTTTGCACCCGTATTACTTTTCCCATCTGTAATGTCGTAGAAAGTGACCAATGGTTTTAGATAACTCAAACGCAACATAATCCCCACCCAACACAAAACACCATCCCCCATTCCCCCTTAGATGCATATAAACAGACACCATCACATAAATTCAATGCTAAGTTACACCTCCCTTACATGTCACTCTCTCCTACTTCCATTTATCGCCCACCTTGTCACAAAACACTTTAGCTTATCTTGGTTGAATTATGCTGCATTTTAATCATTCTCTTCAGTCTATTCTGAATTTAAATTATTTTCAAGGTACTTTGATGTAATTTATAGGTATGCATTAGTGTACTGTTTAATTAAAATAAGTCTATTTGACCAAATGAGTCAAATGGCGTCCGTACAAGATATTATTTTACCGCTCCAAAAAAAAAAAAATAATAGGCTAGCCGGAGCACTCACAAAAATCGAAAATAGTTAAAATTTCCGATTTTTCTTGTTTATATCTTATTTCACTAATAGTAGGCTTCTAAAATTCGCACCCTAACTACAAATACTGGTTCCGTCACTGATTTAACGAGTATCAAAATCAAAATACCGAATTAAAACTAGAAATAAAAAAGGCAAAAGAAGCTGCACAATCAAAATTCACAAGATTCAAAACATTAAAAATGAGATGCAAAAATCAAAACAAAGTTAGTTAAAACTAATATAAATAGAAAATGAAAACGAAGTTAAAACTAGAATAAATAGAAAATGAAAAGATCGTACAAAAGAAGGAGATGATCCGATATACGCAAGAACAAGATTGGCAGCGCCTTCTCCCTTATATTTCCAATCTTCCGCGTCTTTTTTCTCTAATTTCATCGCCATTTTTGATTTCTCAATTGTTTCAATCATTCCTCTAAACAGATAATAAAATATATGAAATTAATCATGAATTAATTGGAAATGATTAAAAAATCAGCAGAGTTACAAAGTATGGAACCTAGAATTCCGCCATGTGAATGGCGTTGGAGCGTAGCAACGATATGCTTACGTAAGTTTGTCAATTGAAAAACGTTATTGCGGTTTTCTCCAGCACTTTTAGCGACAGGTGCATCATGCATCTCAATCAATCTCAATCCAATTCATTTAATTTAATATTTTGGATGATGCAATCCTTAGCATATTAGATGTTTGGTTCACCCACCAATATGGTTGTATGGGTTTGGAGCCAAGTGTTTGTTTATCAAAAATCGAGGTTTCATATCCTTTTCTCAATCGGATTTGACTCACTACTACCCCGAGAGGTGGCAAAACGGGTCAATTGAACGGATTTGTGTCAGGTCAGTTTGGGTCGGGTTGTTTCAAGTTTGACAAATATTTTGGATCAGGTCTGATTGGACCGAGTCATCTCGGGTTTTGGTCAATTTCGGGTGACCAGTTGTCGGCTCACTTTCGGGTATGGACATTTTTTATCGGGTCGTTTTCGGATTAGTAGCTAACGTATTTATTTTGGGTCACTTTAAGTTACTTCAAGTCTTTAAGTCATTTTGAATTGGGTTAGTGGCATTTTCAAGTTTGGTCATTTCGAAACGGTCAACATTAGGTCAACTAAGGTTCAGGTCGGGTCTGGGTCAGGTCGGCCAATTCGAGTTTCGGCTCATTTTCGGGTCAAACAAGTTCGGGTCACTTTCGAATTTTGGGTCAGTCTTTTCGGATCAGGTCATTCGAATCTGACCCATTTTGCCATGTCTAGATATGAGTTATCATATCGAAAGAGAGGGCTCAGGTTAGGTATGAGATTGATGCTTAGTATCAAATTATATTATCAAAAATGTAAAACAAAAATGATGGCATATTGTAAAACAATTTCTTATAAATTTATTTGATTAAATTTTTATTTTCATTATATTAGAATATTAAAAAAATTATTTGACAAATTTTAACTTTAATTGAATTTCAAACCCATACCACTCAAAATTGAAACAAATACCGGTAGTCGATCGAAGGAGTTGCAAAAAGAGAAGGAAAACTGGTCACTTGCGTCAGGGTGGTCGGCAACTGAGCTACGTTGGCGTCGAAAGTGCGCCGGTCGAGATAGCTGGTGAAGATGGATGGAAATTAATGGGTGAGTGGGATTGGATTGGAAAAGAAAAGGGTAATCTCCTTAGGCTTATGAAACGAATTCCCTCTCCTCTATTTGGGTGCAGACCAGGCCGTTTGCATGATTTAACGGTATGATTTCTGATTTCAAACACATACACATGCACAAAACAAACGCCCTATGATTCCTGATTTCAAACACATACACATGCACCAAACAAACGCTCTCTAAACAGTGGAAAAATAACACGTATATTGGGATCTATTTGATATTGTTGGAAATATTTTGGCACTATTGGTCTAGAATGATTTTGAGTGGAAATTGTCACGTTAATCTATGATAAAAATAATTACAAACTCAATATTATTTGTAATATTAGAGTCGGGTGGATGGTTAAACTAGAGCTAGAAAAAGGTGACTAGACGTCTAGACTCGAATCTCCCCCAACACCCAACCCGACTTAACCCAGAAATTTGGCGAACCAAAACCGACTAGGATAAGTTTAAAATGATAACAATACTTTTATCTCAATGTGTCTCAAACATAAATCAATGTGAGACAATGGTAAGTGACTCGTGACCTTGTCTTTTTGGGTTAATTTATGTTCATTACAATTTAGTTTAACTCTATTAAATTCGGTTTAACTTGTCTTAATTCAGTTCAGTTCAACACCTCATCATGCATTTTGCATCCCCTTATACTTAAAGAATAAGTCTATCCAATAATTTTTTCCTCCAAAAGGCAAACAACTAAATAAAGAAACAAAGTAAAGAGTTATCTCATTAAGATATAATACCAAGTAAAGTCTTTTAAACCAAACAAGGATGCTCCCTCTTATTAGAAGCTTTCGCTCGTCCCTTATTAGAATGGGGGACTACCTACCTTGTTGTTCCCAGGTCCTTGCCTACAGATCTGCTCGAACAAAAGTATATCGAAAAGGCGGACCATGTCTCCCGAACAATCTCAGTACATATGACATTAAATTATAAATTTTATTAAACTATAGTCTTTTCATTAAACAATAGACTATACTCCCTATAAAATAAAATTATAAATTATTATTACTAACTTTATAACCAAAAAAGCAGTTAAATTAATATGTAAAATTTATAAAATAATACAATTTGATTTATGGTAAAAAAAAAAATAAACTTTTTTCATTGAAATATCAAAACAATATCAGTAGCTATTTGGTTAATTTTGTATTTTCAATTATTTTTCTCAAATCAAAATGTAATTAAGGGTAAGAAATCTAAAAAGTTAATCGTTTTCTATTTAAAATTTATAAGTTAGGCTAACAATCTAATGGATCACAAGAAAATTAGTGGGATATAGCCATATAGGGCTTCCCTGGTTTCAACACAAATAAATTGATCCCTCTTTATCTTTTGGCCACTTTCACTCATTAGTGGTGAACACTAATTAGGGACTACGAGTACATGACACAACGAAATGCGCCCCAATATCCCAACATCCATCATCTCCTTTAATCATGGCAAATTAGTACTCCCTCCCATCCAAACCAAAGGTTACATGGGAGGGGGCACAAGTTTTAAGAAAAAAGTGATAAAGGAAGGGTAGTATTGGAATGGAAGTAGGACCACTTGAATATTTAATGGTAGTTGGGTGGGTGGGGTAATGGCATATTATGTAAATATATAGGGTAGATGAGGATTATTTGGTCTTATTTGTTACCCAAAAAGGAATGGGTAGTTTGGTTTGGATGGTCCAAATAAGGTAAGTGTAACCTTTGGTTTGGATGGGAGGTAGTATATGTTAGAGTCTACAACCATCAACTTAACCTTTTGATTGAGATGGTTTTATGATATGGTATCAAAGCCTTAGGTTCAGGTATGGGGAGACCCGCAGTTGTATCCATATTTCAAGTCCAAAGGGCATTCGTATAAGGGACGTGTTAGAATATAAAGTCATTCCTAGAACTCTAATCATCGGCTTAAACTTTTAATTGAGATGGTTTCATAACAGTATACTTAAGCTTTTTACTTGCTCTCTTATAGAGACTACTTTGTAATTGATTTTCAAAATAAATTACAACTACAATCAATATATACAAATATCATGTAATCACAAATGTTTATTTTATGCTTCTCTTCTCCATAAAACCATCTTACAGAAGAATAGTTATACGGATTACAAAACACTTGATTATACAAAAAAAATACAATTGAGCTCAAACAAACGATGTTTGTAGTGGTTCATAAGCAAATTTCTAGAGAGTGTAACAACAAGAAGTTTCTTTACATATTTATATTTCTTATATTCATCTTATTTCTATCTTGTCGATTTTTGAAGAAGCTCCTTTTACGTAGTAATAAGCATGATTATAATGGAGTGCAAAGGAGTAACTTTCCTCCAGGAAGCAGAGGAATAGTCCCTCTTCTTGGAGAAACTTTGCACTTTTTAGCAGCCATTTATAGCAATCAAGGTTTCTACAAGTTTGTTCAACTTCGTCATCTATGGTAGTAACTCTCTCGTCCACTAATTTTTATATGAGACCGTCTTAACCTACCACGTGATTATCCTACATGTGTTTTATTTGATGGTTAATAATCAACCCGTACTCGTCTAGATTATGTTGGATGGATTACTCTCTTTTTCGTACGTTCTTTACTTGGCTTGTGCTTAGCCTGTTGTGAAGGACTCAACACGTGGTCTAATTTTTATATGGGACCGTTTGAGCCTACCAAACATGTTTTATTTAATAGCTAATAATCAATCTATACTCGACTAGATTATGTTTGGAGGGATTATTCTCTTTTTCATACGTTCTTTACTTGACTTGTGCCTAGCCTGTTGCGAATGACTCAAACACGTGGTCTAATTTTTCTTGAAAAAGTGAAAGATATGTTTTCTTTTCTTTTGATGGTGTATAGGTATGGGAAGTGTTTTAAGACACACATATTTGGTGAAACACATGTGTTTGTGTCAAGCACGGAGGCAGCTAAAGAGATACTAAGCAATGACTTAGGGAGATTCACAAAGAAGTACATGAGGTCAATTGGCGAGGTTATTGGGCGAGAAAGCCTCCTTTGTGCCTCGCCTCAAACCCACAAACTAATCCGTCGAGAACTTCTTGACTTGTTCTCCTCTGCCTCTGTTGCAGAGTTCATTAAGCACTTTGATCAAATCGTGGTGTCGACAATTTCAGATTGGGCGCATAGGCCTAAAGTCATGGTACTTGATGACGCTCTTGAGGTTAGCCGCCTTTGATTAAAAAAAAAAGTTGGCCTTATACAATGTATACTTGAATTTGACTATGCCAACGGATGCAGATGACGTTGAAAGCCATGTGTAAGATGTTGCTAAGCCTAGAAGGTGGGCGTGACGTAAATGTGATGAGAAAGGATGTTACCTGTGTTTGCCAAGCAATGCTTGCGTTTCCATTCAATTTCCCTGGTACAAGATTCAGCAACGGCCTTAAGGTCATTTTCCAGTCTAGACGGTTTCAATGCAGCCAATGCTAACATCACGGTTTTATATCAGGCCTCGAATTGAAGCTATTTAAAACTGTATTAATAGTATTAAGTTGCTGGTACATACAGGCAAGAAAAAGAATCATGGAGATGTTAGACAGTATGATTCAAAAGAGAAGAGAAGCGTATTCAGCACAAAATCATACAGCTCGCGATCATAAAGACTCTCTAGATTACCTCCTACAGGTTACGAATCAAAAACTATGTTCGGTACAGCAAGCACAACAGTTGACGGATACACAGATCAAAGACAACATCTTAACCATGATAATAGCCGGTAAGAAAATACCATGAATGTATTTAACATAGCTAAAAGGGTTAATATGTCTTCAATTACTTTGTCTATTACTCTCTTTTCATGTCGTCTTATTTTTATACGTGACATGGTATTGAAATATTTCGCTATTAGTCATATTTTAAACAAATGGTTACATTGCAATGTGCAGGTCAAGACACCACGGCAAGCGCAATTGCATGGATGGTCAAGTACTTGGATGAAAATCAAGGAGTTCTACAAGCTCTTCAGGTTGTTTGCTTACTTTAGTAACAACATTTTATCCGGAAAATTGTAAATGTGCAACTTGAACTTAATTGCATCTAATAAATCTCTTTTTTTATTTCCTTAAACAGGATGAGCTGCATTCTCTGAACAAGAAAGTTGGATGGAAACGATGTCTTACATTGGACGATTTAAACAACATGATATATGCGTCTAAGGTGTGTTAATTAACTAAGTTTATAGCCTGAAAATGTCATCTATTTATCTTATTGCGGTATCTTTGCGACTGAAAAGTTATCGGTTTGACTCAGTTTGATTCCAGTAAGCGATGTTCAATTTAAAGCAGCTTTGAACATGCCAACTGAAGTCGATTTATTTGTCACATTTTCGTGTGTAGGTAGTGAAAGAGTCTTTGAGAATGGCTTCCATAGTACCATGGTTCCCAAGAGTAGCACTCCATGACTGTATTATCCAAGGTTTGTTATTAACCATATGAATCAAAGCGCTCCCTTCTATATATAACTTGGTTGGAAGTCTGCATTTTTTCTACTGTTTCGAAAACACAGATGGTTTTACCGATGACCCACAACATAAATCACGTATTATTTCACACTATAAGAAGTGTTACAAATTTCGCCACTGAAAGATTAACTGAAACCCGAAACTTTGCTAATGCTGACACAGGGTATGCAATTAAGAAAGGGTGGAATATCAATGTTGATGCTAGATCTATACACCTTGATCCTACCATATATACTGATCCCACTATATACAATCCATCCAGGTTTGATGTAAGACATTCCTAATTTCAAGTCAAATATGAGTATAATAATACTATTATACAAAATATTTATGCTAAATTTATTTGGAATTACTGAAGTGAAGCGACATTTTTGTAAGCAGGATGAAGCAAAACCATACAGCTTTCTAGCCTTCGGTGCAGGCGGAAGGACTTGCATTGGCATGAGTCTTGCTAAAGCCATGATGCTCGTCTTCCTTTTCCGCTTAGTCACCACCTACAAGTATAAATTTTACGTTTATTTTTTTCACACTTAGATACCGAGTACTAATTTACTCTATTCAACCCGTTTAAAATTTCCTGTCGCTAATTGATTTCCGTCTTCAAATAATAAAGTATCGGACATTGAGACATTGGTTGAGGACTTGAGCTTATTTACACAATTTAACTCTGATTTCGCAGGTGGAAGGTAACTGACCCGGACCCAAGTATCGAAAAATGGGCTATGTTTGCAAGATTAAGGAGTGGCTGCCCCATTGAAATTACACATGTTTATGATTAACAAAAACTAGGATACAAGACTTCAAGTTTGTTCAAGCTTTCTACTTTTGTAGTCCGTAATTAACTTGTCGGAATTCCCTTCGAACTAGAGTATCATTACTCATTAGCCTATGAGATATCCCTTGATAGTAGATTAATTTGTTAAGCCTGCTTGCTACCGTATTTTTATTTTTGATACCATATTTTTATTTTTGTACAATAAACGAGAGCTGCCAATTAAAATGATGATTGTATGATATGTACAAGAAAATGTTTATACTAATTTATATAACTCCTGCATTATGTAGGAAACAACAAGGTCGTTGTAGTATAGTGGTAAGTATTCCCGCCTGTCACGCGGGTGACCCGGGTTCGATCCCCGGCAACGGCGATTTTATTTTTTTATTTCCATCATTATTACTCCCTACTCCCTAAACACTCTAAGTCTCTAATCGTAAGCTTAATCGTTTATTTTATTTGTCTTAATGAGCACATTTAGAATATCAAAATTTTATAAATATATAACTAAAGATATTAACGGAACAAAATGACATTGACAAACGTATAAAAGGCAAATGATAACAATTAAGTGAGACAGAGAGAACACTCCATTTTCTTCATAACATTATTTATAAATTTAAATAAATACTTGTACAAGGCACGAACATGGAAGAACGCTATATAGAAGTATAGTACTTTGGTAGACTGGTACACGCGTATATGAACACAAGCTACTATAACGTGATAAAATAGACACAATAATTTTTATCGGAAAATTTAAATAAAATAGTCCAATAAAATGGAGAATATATGATTGATTAGTAGTTGTCACGGTGGTCCTTCACCTCATGCTTGGCATCCTTCTTCTTGTGATGCTCATGGAACGTGAAACCACCGGCTCCAACCGCAGCTACTGCCGCCAACTCCTCTGATATCTTGTGGCGGTGCGCGTTCTCTGTGTCCTCCTTTGCCTTATGCTTCTCATACTGCACACACATTTCACCCATTTTTAATAATTTCAATTGAAATTTACTTCCACCAATCCGATTATTTGAATTCGTGTTTATTCAATGTATAAATTAATGGGACGGAAGGAGTATATATTAGAATCCATTGCCAAGCCAGCAAGAAACACAAATTCTCATATAAAACGGAAATGTATTAGAATCATTTAATGTTAAGACCGGTCAAATAGACAATAAATATCAAATCATCTCACTTGTGTGAACTCGAAAAATCCGACCCGAACCCGAAACCAACACCCAAACTCAAGACCCGAAGCCCGACCTACTATAACCCGATACGAATATTTATTGCGGCAAACAGATTATTATCCGTGAATTGAATAACTTAAAAATAGCTCACTCGAAAATGACCCGATCAGACCCGAAACCAGCAAACTCGAAATTAACCCGACCTGAAATTGACCCAATCCAAATCCGACCCGGTTGATCAGTTTGCCAAGTCTAGACCAGGTATAAGATCTAGGATAAGAAAAGGTCTTGTTTCAGACGGATCATTTTAGTCTGAAGCAATAAGACGGGATTTTGTAACCACTTTACAGTTAGATGTAACCACTATTGAAAACAAGTTGATATAAACTGTGGTTACATTTTATTAAAAAGTGGCAACATAATCCCGTCTTATTTTTCAGACAGAAATAGTCCGTCTGAAATAAGAATTTGTGCTAGGATAAATACTAATAGCTAAACAAGTAAATACACTTAAATATAGATTAAAAAAATCTCTAGTTATGGAGTATTATACTTCGAGGTAAATTTGTTACTTATTTTCATTTTGAAAGTGTATTATTTAGTTGTACTACGTATAGAGAGTACGAATGAAAGAGAGAAAGAGAAAAGAAGGATAATATTATACCATTGCAAAAGCACCAGAACCGACGGTGGCGGCCTCGCCAAGGTGCTCAAGGTTCTTACGGTGCTTCAACTCCTGTTCCGGAGTTCTGGGCTCTTTCTCCTCCTTATCGTGACGGTGGAACATATGGTGGTGCTTCTTCTCCTCTCCATCAGACATTATTCCTAACTCTCAACAAATAATTAACCAACCAACTAAATATAAAGTATGTTTTGATGAACAATTACTCAGGATGGGTGTGTAATGTGTTTGATTTTTAATTTGTAGGAAACTTACGAAGGTTGTAACATGTATTTATACAGCTAGCTTACTCGGGGCCATTTATTGGTCCTCACTCCTAAGTCCTAATCACCATTATTCATTCATCACAAATTCACGATAAGTCTCCCTTCTGACCGATATATCTGTCACAAGTTTGTGACGGGTCAAATAATATCCATATCGGTAGAGAAAGACAAGTCATTTGTGATTTCTTAGACTTATCTATTTAGGTGGGAGATACTTAGCCCGTTAGAGACTTGTGTTGTGACGAATATATCTGTCAGAAGGGAGATTTATTGTTCGTTGATTTCTGTGTCCACTTGGAATTTTAGTACGCGTTTCCTACGACGAATTACATCTAGCCATCTAGCCATCTACGAGTATGAAATTTCCTACTTTCGTCTTTTATCTTAACTTTGTTAATAAGATAAGATATTGATTTAATAGACTACGTAAATCTGATATATATGGAGTTTATTAAAGATGTTGACGTTTTTTTATACAACTGAGAGAATTCCAACACAATAATAACTAGTATGACAATCATCATTGTGATTTATAACGAGATAGCTAGGAGTTAATTTAAAGTATTTAATTTTGCTTACTTGTATTTGGTAAATACATAAGCAATTATTTGAGATTACAAGTAATAAAAAATGTGTGAAGGATTCATAAAGCAACCAGTATGACAACAAAATATTAGAAGTTTGACTCCTTCTGTTCTAATTATTTGTTTACATGTAATGTAAATACTTATCGCAAATAATATCAAAATTGTCCGAGTTAATAATAATTCGTGTCATTACATTAATACTATACTACTAATGATAATCTTTGAGATGTACAGAGATTATAAAGGTATCTTTTTTATAAATATTCACGCTAATGAAATAGGATCAACTAAGGTATTTCAAAAAAAAATACTTGCCCATTTTCTAAACTCTCAAATCTAACAACACATTCTCACTAAAGACGGGTATATCCGTTATCATTAAATACGGGTTAAGTTGTCTTTTACAAAAAGATAAGTGGGAAAACCTAATGGATTTTCGATCACTTGTCCATTTGACGAATCTGTTTTCAATGAAACTTACTGATATAACAATGACAAAACAAAACAATGGATTTCACGGTTGTAGACTTTTTTTCTTCTATGCTCGCTTATTTGGTTGTCTTTGTTTTAGGTAGAGAAATCAACAAAGTGGATAAGACCTCTTTTTCCTACTTATAAAAAAATTAGGACATGTGCCAAGTGGCATGAATATCTAGCAACTTATACATAAATAAAACATTCTAAAAATATCTAAAATTAAATCGATAAACAACTAATCGGGATTTCAAATAGTTTTAGGATGCAAAGAATTTGAAGTATCAATATGTTATTTTCATTGACGACAAATGTTTCAATAACTATATTATGTTACCAAAAAGGTCTAACGTGATGATTAGATGGACGGATTATGATGATAATAATGATAACCTAGATTCGGGATTAATTAGGTCTCCAACCTTAATGTATTCTACGGTTATTGTATCTCCCTTAATATCAAAAAAATATCTATATGACAATGATTTTATATATGCAACCACATGAACTCGTGAAATGACTTGTGAAATGTGAACCGATGATGCTAAATGTACGTTTATATCATTGTGTTACCTATTGAGTCTCCACCAATATCGAATGGGTGAGCTATACAGTAACAACTGATAGCACTCGCTAATACTCCAAATGAAAAAAAAGATAAAACTATTAATTTTTGTAACTCCAAATTTATAGAAAATGTGATTTTAACAGAGATGCTAAAATATCGTTACTAGCTACGCACGTACCACGGTACCAATAGCTACATTTGAAGTTTTCAACAACTTTACTATTAGACACTAGTAGTCTTTTTCGTTTGGTAGGAAGATGATAAGCCTCCAAAGTGGACAACTGGACGATACATTAAATTATCTTGCCCCGTTGTTCTTCTTCATCCTCGAACAGGTGTGATCTTGATTGTAAAGCGTGTCCCGCTATCTTGATTCACAATAAGTCTTGCTTGTGACGGGTGAACCGTCGCAAGCTAAGTCTACGACGGGTCAAGCCCCCTCACAAAGAGCAAGTGGCAAAGCAAATAGGGGATTTCATTTGCACCCCACTTGCCCCCCACTTGCTCTTTGTGAAGAGATCGACTGACCCTTCGGGACCGTCGCAAGCTTGCGACGGGTCGCCCCGTAATAAATGAGACTATCTTATATTGGATTTAAAGTTATCTCCTTTAAGTTCAGTTCAAATTTTATAAATTTAATTTAGAAAATTCGAATCTTATAAGTTCAGATTAGTTCAGCTCCTATAACTATTTAGAAAAGTTCTGATTCTATATGTTAAGATCTAAAAATTTCAGATTCTCGAAGTTAACTTATACTTCGTATTAGATTATTTATGTTAAGCTTGTTAATTAAAATTAATACAATGTATAAAATAAGACTATCTTATATTATGAGACGACCCACTTTTATGTATAAAAAAAAATATTTTTTTAATGCTAATAAATTAGTTTGTCTTTTATATAATAGGACTGTCTCACATGGTGAGACCGACTCACTTTTGTCACACTCGGTCGAGTCATGCAAAATTCGGACCCGACTCATACTTCTATCATATATTCACATCACAAATACCTTAACCACATGTTCCTAAACGCATTTAGTAATTAAACACATCACAAATACCTTAATCCGGCCCCGACTCATACTCCTATCATATATTCACATGTTCCTGATCATCATATCACTTTCTCATTTCACCACACCTCGTCTCAATATTCCACATATATCACTCACATTTGTCAATCACACCATATCTCATGCGATACTTTTATCAAACACATACCACAAGGTATAACATATAAACACATTCCAGGCACATCCCGTAATTACCGACTAAGAGTTATAAAGGCAAAATTACGATTTTTAGGATGTCTCCCAAATCTTTGCGGTAGCACCAAACAACTTCTACCCGGGTTCATTTCAATTAGACACTTTTATATTCATTGGTTCATTGCTGGTTCATTGGTTCATTGGTTTTAGGTTCAAAAATCGTCGCTCTAATACCACTTTGTAACACCTTATTATACCAAAGCGCCTTATCAATGCATACCTTACCATATGGGAGTGCTACCATCTCGGTTGTTCGAGATAACACATATCAAATAAGCAATAAAGAAACGACATTTAATTGAATATGTCAAGTTTAAAGTGATTACAACTGAATGACCAAATCTCAAGGTAATACAACGGACAAATATCCAAACAAGGAAATCCAAAAAGTTTGTCTCGACGTCAAGACTCAGCGAAAGCTAATTGACCCATCATCCAGTGGCGATCTCGACAAACCCAAAACATGCTCAATGGATTACTTGCTAAACTCTTTGCTCAGCATTCCCCAATAGTTCAACAGTTTTAGAAAACAACATGGGGTCAGTACAATCATACATGAAACTGTCAATGAAAAATAGCAACACAATCATATCAATAGATCATCATCTCCAGACTCCGGTAACCAAGATGGCTTTCATCGCAACGAGTAGTCAAGTTCCTTGTGACAACCCTCGCGAATGCGGAATAATAAATCAAACAAGCATGCGAATTATAATGCGGAAATAGGTAGTTTTTTTAAAACTTTTATACATGCAAGTTAAATAAAACGAGGAGTGTCAAAATATTACAAACTAAGTACGGAATATACAATAAAGAGACGGGGTCTCTTAAAATGTTAGCAAAGAACAAGTGTTTAGCAAACAAGCTAAAATCGTCTAGAGGTGAAACTTCCAGGGACAACGCCCGCAGCTCACACCCGAATCCCAAAATATCATATCCAAAAAGTCATCCAAGCAAGCAACCTGTTCATTCATGAAAAACATGAACGCCACAGTCAGTGGGGAGTAACTCCGGGTCCTCCCAGCCATATCACCTTTAACGTACATATAAGGAAATACAAAAGTAAAATCATGCATATATAGATATACATGTGAGTTGTGATAAGAATAAATAGGCAATACGAGATATAATGATAAGATCAAATGGAAATCAAATCCGAACCATCATGCTATTCAAAGACTCGGGAAGGACACTCTTAGGCAATCGAATACGCTCACTAGGGCTTACATCTCACCGTTAGCGGTATAAGATTGATAAGATTGAGACTCGACAGAAAAACCAAGTCAAGTCATGCGATGATCACAATAAATCCAACATATTATCATCCATTCACGAACCAAGACATTGACGGTGTCCAATCATGCAATGACCATGAATAATGTCATGAAATCAAGCATTCAAGAACGACACAAGACGACATCTCTCACGGTAAATGAAACGCACTAGCATCGTGTACATGGCAAGTATGATTAAAAGGCATCCACGGGATCACATTTCCCTGAACTCATACGCGATGCTTAATTTGCCTAGTAGACTAATTTCCTCTCGGTGGAACGATAAGGCTCCTAATCTAAAACCTGGCCAGATTCTAGGAATCACAGTTTCCGATCAGATTCATATGGCGATCACGTTTCGCACCAAGCGTCGGTCCTTACACACAAGAGAAACACGCCAACCCGACGTACAAATTTTCTTGGTAGATCAATTCA